>SGJC01000406.1:0-14868 GCA_009887335.1 Henneguya salminicola | reverse complement strand
GTTTCAACAGCGTAGAGATTTCAAACAAGAAAAATCAATATTAAAATTTTATTTTTTCATTTAAACAGAGGAAATAATTATTTTGTGTGAAGAATAAAATAAAATATTAAATTAGGTATGAAAGAGCATGTAACTGAATATTTTGTTGTACAATTACAATTAGTGTACCAACCGACATAGTACATGTATAGTGGATAGAGTATCAGCGTGTTAACAATGAAATTGTTTATAATACATATTTTGATTTTTGCTATGGGGGCCAAGACCTATCCCGCGTTATAACCGAATCCGCGTTTTATCCAACCACGTTATAGCGAGGGTCCAGTGTATATGCACCTTAATGGGTTTAAAATAAAATTTTTTTCCTATATTCAAGCAGATTATCCTTATTTAAAAAAATGTTAAGTTTAAAACAAATTTTCAATTTACTAAATTTAATTTATTTACTATTTGATTATCAAAACCTAATCGGCACTCATATTCTCTTTCCTTAAATAGGCTGAAAATAACGAATAACCTAAACTGCCTTCTACCGTCAATATCATTATTTTTAAATCAAAACTTTAACAAGTAGATTTAAGTATAATTAAATATAGAGGAATTAATATTAAAAAAAATTGAATAGGTTTATGTTGTATATTTTTATAATGGTAAGAAAATCCTTGTGAGGGCATGATAATACTTTGATGATAGTTATGAGTAGTATTTACTCAAGAGATATCTATTTCTAAATTTTTATTTTTTATAATATACGTTTATTACTGGGCCAATCGGTCCGCGGTTGTTTTCGCATATATTTAATAGCCTCAGAGTAACTATTTCCACGAAAACTATTCGAGATCCCGTGCGGATAATCCGTTTTTAACTGTATTTCTTATTATATCGTCTAATTCTGACTCTTATCCTATTAATAAGAATAATTTATCCTTAGATATGTGAATTTATTCTAGCCTAAGGTATTTTAAAGTTTCATAACATGGATTTAAGAAGGACCTAAATTTTGATATGAAATATATAACGAACGGATAATTTTGAATAGAATTTTTTCTTGAATAATAAATTCTAACATTTACTCCTAAATTTAAAGAATTTCTCTCTCTCTCTCTCAAAAGCACTTGATGCAACACCAGAATAAATTTCCCTTTACTTATCTCCCAAAAATAGCTTCGATAATGAACAACGTTGAAAGAATTAATTTCGAGAATCATGGTAACATTTTTGGCCTCAGATTGTGCATTTTTAAATTTGGAGTTTCCACCTTTTTCGGCTCTATTCTACATTATTACGTGTAAATGAAAAGATTTTTTGATTCTCTATATATTTTCAGATACCTTTGATTTTATAATAAACTTGGATCATTCCTAATAGCCAAAGCTTTATGGCCAAAGCATATCCTGAGGGAGGAAGATAAGTTTGAGGTTTAGTCGGCAAAAGTTACATATTATCGGGGATTTTTACAAAATTTTCTTATGACATTCGCATCAGACAAAATAAGGTGGCATAAAAATCTTTCTTGGAAAAGAACAGTGGACTTTAACATCCAGCCCAAGACAAACAAAACACTCGCCTCTCTGCTTTCCCATCCCTACATTCCTGATCTTGGGAATTTTTTTTTCTTCTTTTGTAAATGTGTTATCAAATTCATAAAACTACCTTAATATTTTCTGCTTTTATCCTTTTCCCCGATTTCTGAGGGATTTCAGAAATTAATATACTCAAATTGTTCCCATATCTTCTTTTACCCCGTTCGCCGGAACCGAAGTTAAATTCGTGTGACGTAAAGCTACGCTTGAAAGCATATGTCTTAGAATCACTTTTATTTCATATATTTAAATAATGAACATCACAGTCAAAAGGTATGCATTTATACATCTGCTTACATCCCTTCTTAACATTCCATTGGGAAAGTACATTTCAACAACTTTATTTTTATTGACTGAAAAATTAGGAATTAATCAGAATATGTATCCTTAGATTTCATATCATAAATATACAAGCGCAGAAATATAGGACAGGAAATTTTAAGGATATCTTAATATTTTACCATCAGCTCCTTATCTTACTTATTCGCATAACTAAGGAATTTACCGAAAATAATAAATGCGAGAAAAATCTAAGCATCTACCAAGTAAGTATACTCGGTGGGGTTCAGCTTATTGTCTCAAATTTCAACCTTAACCGCTTCCAACTAATGAGGATGCACTCTGAGGAAATTAACTCGCAAAGATAATTCCAAAATATTTTGATCAGTAGTGCTTATAAGCATTTTTGTCTCAACCCTCCGGATTGCCAATTACAAACCTTATATTTCTGAGTTACCATCCATTTTATTATTGATTCATTTATTCAAGGATAGACTAATCATTGATGCAAGTAAAAATAAATTTACAATAAATCAATCAAAAATTTACCCCCGATTCGAATTTTTTTGGCTTACGATTAGTAAAATAGAGTTTTTAACTAATTTACCATTTTTTTACATTTAACAGAATTTTTTTAGTTAATTATAAATGAGGTTAAGAATTGGAAATATAAACCTATATGCTATTTTACTTGATTGTATTCAGAACTATAAAATTATTTGAAATGTTGCAACGTCTATTTACACAAATCAAATTTATTATATTTAGCTGACTAATAAAAAAAAAAATGTACTCAAATGTCCTAAAATGTTATACTTATTTTGTCCAAAATAAGCCAAAAAATATATAAAGTTTTCTTGATTTTTTTCAAGATTTGTCTTAAAATTAAGAGTTGATAATAAGGCTGCTCTAGTAAAGATATATATATCTATCTGTGTTATTGCCGTACATAGGGAGGCTATAAATTGCTTTAGACTTTGATCCAATTAATATAAGTTGTACTGGAACGATTGACGTGAAATTTATTTCAGTTAAACTATTAGTGTTTTGAGAAGTTTTTTTCAAAATGTTAACAATTCTAAATTTAGGGGATTTTCAATTTTAGCAAGAAAAAAACGTCACAACGATTAGAATTTAAAAATAGACCGGAAATTGCAAAATTATTAAAATACAGGTTTGAGTTCAAATCTGATTAACCTCGAGCCTTTCAGAAGAATGGATACGTTTTTTTAGTATAACTTCCGAGTTTCTTAAATACTTGATTGGAGGCAAGTAATTATTTATCTTAGTTTTTGGAAATACCAACTGCGATTTTTTCGTTGAAAGATGAATTTCTTATGAATAGTCCTCTAAATATCGAAACAATTATGAGAATTAATTTTATTTTATATTTTTCCCTCCTTATTTAAGAAAAAGATGAGATGGGAGCATGTCCCGCCAGGATTTAACTGTTTGTTTAGAATCATAAACAAAAATCTATATCTCGTCCCCGCTGATTACATTATATATGAAGTTTCATTCATTTTTAATACATTCTTACTTAGATCGAAATGCTCAACTTTTCGTTTCGCTTTCTGCTTTAATGTGATATGTTTTGTGCTCATCCAATAAATCTCCGTCTGTATGCCCTATTTCAAGGTTAAAATTTTTTATATAGTAAAACGATTCAAGTAAAACTCCCTGCTAGTAATATAATAGCTTTCGGCCGGTCGGGTCTTATAATATTTAAATATGCCCATTTTCGATGTTTTTTAATTAAAAGCTCTTCTAGCGTGTGTCTTATTCCTAATGGTTATAATACAAATTTTGAACGACCGAAAAAAGCTTAGGTTGTCTAAAGACTATGCTTTCCACTCATACTTTTTGCTTGTTTGAGAGTTTCAGTACATTTTTATTATGATTTCACATTGATCATTATTTGATATTGTGTTGTTTTATTTTATGTTACACTCACTAAAATACAAATTTAAGTAAAACGCATCAAACAAATATTTAATTATGACAGGTGATTTCAATTCGTGCAGGAGGTCTATGAGATTTTTGACCAGCTGAAGAGGGGAAGCTGTAACCTTGTATCTACGAGCATAACATTAGAAACTTTATTATTTTTTTATTATGCCATTTATTGTTTCCTCGGGCTCTTTATTCTTTTTACATAAATCTTCCATTTTGATGAAAATATCAATATTGTGTCCATCATAACAGTCTAGAATTTTATTTTGATTTAGCGCATATCGTTTAATGACTTTTTTAATGAATATGATACGGTTTTTAATTTAACTTTCGAATATTATTGGACATGACTTATTTCTAGTTTTTTTTCAATGAAATTTCAATTTTTTATCTGATTTAATTTTCTTTAGTATAAAAACCACTTTTAAATTAACCGTGTTTAAATATAAGCAGGGTGGATGGGAGGGAGTAGATGTTTTAAATCAACAGCAAGTTTATTATTTAATTCGACAGAATTCATAAAGGAACTGAGATGGGGAGTGATTTTTAATAACAGAGATACATTTATCCTTAACTTGCTTTGTCAGATATATTTATATGATAGTTGGCTAATTTAGATTAAGAACATATTTTGAGAAAATATTTATAAGCTTTTAATAAAAGAATACATGGTTAAATGCATTAGTTCGAGGCTACATTCAAAAGATTCCAATTGTAAGCCAGACGAAATTCATACACGTTCAGAAGCGAATACTTTCGAAAGCTAAGACAGTGCATTTTGATCGCTCGAGCTGGCCCTCGATAGCTGGGATAAAGAATTCTGAGAATATAAAACAGCTCTGAGTTCAATTTTGGGATAAAAATATTAAGGCTTTTTGAAGGTTTCAAATTTTATTTTGTGTGAAATTAACATAACCTCAATACGATATCGGGTATTTTCTTTCTTGGTTGGGATAGTTAGCTTATGTAAATTAGAAATTTATGAAGCTCTTCTCAAAGGAAACCTGTAAAATTTTACAATTCATTCAATAAAAATTTTTTTTTACTTGTAAGGGATAGGTATATTTAGACTCCGAACCCCTCAAATGTAGTTTATTTTTTCTTTAATAATTTTTTTTATATATTTTAGAAAATAATAACTATTGGGGCAATAAGTCTAAACAATTCGCTAATTCCATATGATTACATTCCTTATATGGACCCTAGTATTGTTGGAGATTACCCTTTATATGGCACTATTAGCATGAAAAATTTAATTGTTATTTATGCGCATATGAAGTTATAAGATTGGTTATATCTTAGAATTTTTTCTCTCTTCAAATATGAGAAATATTTCAATTTAATTTTTGTTCTGGATGGCATAAAATGGAGAATCAAAGATATCAAGGGAGGACGTTGCTGTTTCCCTTTGGATACATTTTTATGTGATAACCCTTGCAATTTTGAGGTGGAAATAAATATATCAAATAAAAAAGTTATATTTTACAAACTCCAGGATCGGACTGATTCGTCATATTATAATTTAGGGCGATATATTGCGATACCAAACGAAGAGTACAAAAACGTAATTTATGGGATTCAAATATAGAAAAATCTTACACTTCAAATTAATATAAAGATGAATGAAACTACCGAGATAGATAGTTATAAATTTGAAAATATAAATGTAATGGCTTCAACGGAAAAGTTATTTATTGGGGTTCTTGGAAATTTAAGAAATACTGAAATATATTTTGGAATTAAGTATATTTTTAAATCATGATAAAGATATTACTGCATCAGAAGTAATGGTGAAAATTGCGTCAATGATTGTGATGAGGAACTGCATTTAAGATCCGAGTATTGCCGAGAAGATGGGTCTAGGGCATGCGCAAACGGGGCATCAGATCTTGATAAATGTAAAAATAGTAGTTTAAAGTTTTTTTTATCACAGAATCTATTAAGTGCACGGAATCTTTGTGTAATTATTATGGGATATGTAGCGTAAATATAACTAATTATTATCAGTATGATCAGACTCAAATCTGTATTTGCTACCCAGGTTATACAGGTACAGTGTGTCAGACGTGGTATTGCGAACACGAATGCCATGGCAATGGAGAATGTATAGGGCCAAATCAATGTAGATGTAGATATCCATATTGGGGCTGGGAATGCAATAAATATCAATGCGATAGGAAATCAAAAAAAATATGTGGAGATTTAGGTTTATAAATCTTTTAAATTAAGGAATATGCTCTTATAATGACCAAAATTTTTTGTGTGAATGTAAACATCCTTTGATTGAAGGATCCTATTGTGACAAAATTATTTGCACGAATTCTTGTGTTTATGGAAATTGCAAATATAACGAATTAGAGGTTTTAAAATAATAGAGTTGAATTGAAGAATAAAACTCATTGCTTGTGTTTGAATGGGTATTATGGGGACTCTTGCGGTATAAAAAATATTACTATCTTAAGAATATAATATAATTTCCGCAGGCATAGAACCGAAAAGATTTATTATGCCTTGTATCATTGCCGCATTAAGTGTATTCAATCTGAGCATTATTATTATTATAATAATCTCAAGCTCTTATTTTAAATTAAAGTTTTTATTAGTATTTTAGCCATGATATTATTAGGTTGTTACAGAATCAAGCAATGAAGCACCTCCTGAAAATATTGAAAATTAGATTTTAACGCAAATTAGAAACTTATCGTATTGAATTAAATTAACACAAAAACTAATATATTGGGATTTGAGAAGAAATTTTTAATTTATTGTATAAACAAAAATTTTTACATAAAAACCAGGAGGGGCAATCATTTATTTTATTTGAAAGATAACGACTTGTTTTAAGGCTTCTGCTTGAGGGATTGAATGGATATTTAAAATCTCCGCATAAATTTTCCGACCGCAGAATGGCGGCCAGGAATGTTTATTATCAGCTAAATCATTTTGTAAACTCAATCCAAGTTTCGCCACTGTTCTAATATTTAACTTGCCGTTTTTATTCTCTTCTTTTTAGTTTTTACATTTTTTGGTTATGCTTTAAAGTTATATAATTCACTTCGGTTTTATACGGTTGGAAAGACTTTTTTGTGGTTAAGACAATTATATATATAATTAATCATATGACATAAGCTCAATTGTCTGAAACATGTTTGGGTTTATTCGGTGCGCAGACTCTTATTTTTACCATTTTGCTGTCAATCCACACATTTAAAAAAACATAAAGATAACTATAATTAAAAAATTTAATTTAAAAATGAAAATATTGTATTTGTCAAGATTAAAAATCTGAGAATAGGAAAAACGTTAAAAGTCTAGACGTTACGCCAATTTACACAAAATTAAAAATTACGTCATCAAAGACGGAAAACGTAAACAATGATATCGAAGATAATCCAAGAAAGCGGTTGTTATTCCTATTTAGTTTATTATCGATTATATTGCAACAACAAAAAATGGATCCTGAACCCACATAAATATAAATAACGCAGAATAAAAAAATAAAACCGGAAACTACAGCAATCGAGTAAGGCGCAAGAGATGGATATAAAATGTGCATCGTTATATCTTAGTCAGAATGGTTTCTGACAATGTTATCTCTATTCGAGAAGAATCGATAGGCGTGGGGATTAATTATAGGGCGCATGCTCTGTGGGTGAAAAATTTTAAAAAGTGGTAAGATGAGTCAATTGCTTGAGGATAAAATTTTAAGACGAATTTTAACTCCAAAATTTTCAAAGTAAATATGCAATGAAAATCCTGGATTTACGTCTAAAGAAATTAAAGAGGTATTAGAATCTAATAATACTGACGAATTTTCTGTATCTTTCCCAACTATTAACAGATACCTCAAATAATTAATCATTTCGATAAAATAGACCCATAGAGAACTCGATAGGGTTAATGCGTCACAACAAAAATTAGCACAAACAGAAAATTCTGAATGGTTCAATAATTATTTTAATGAGGATTATAGTGCAGTCATTTTTGGGACAAGTTCCCGCTTAATTTACACCCACAAGGATTAAAAGATACATCTTGAATTGGAACAAGAGCTAATATTACGGTCTTAACAATTTGAAGGGGATATGCTTTTTTTTCAAATTTTTTTAATCGAATAGTATTCAATAAAGTTGTTTTAAATTCTATTGTTAACGCAAATATTTTCCCAATATCTCTCCGAAGTCTATCTTTATGAGAGACAAGATGGGAATGGGCAGGGCTTACATTATTTTATATCATGCGAGAAGTTATAGACAGAATGACACTAGGAGCATTGATTCAGTATTGTCATGTGAATTAAAAGTTTTGCCGCCATTTTCACATATACCGAATTAAACTGAGAATTCAAATTCAAAGCTCCTAAATGGAGTATGTAAATGTTGAAAACAGGAAAAAGCTAATATTAAACGGATTTTCTATTATCTGTAATCACCGATGCCCCGTTAAGCAATTTCCATGGCTTCTTTTGACATATTTTTAGAAAGATAACAAACAATTGTGCAGAAATCTCACACTACCATATATAAATTTTTCATACACAACCTTGTTTTTAATTACTGTCGGGATGGATCGGATAATGGTAAATAAATATAAAGAAAGTTTTGTAGAACGCCAACTCCGATGTGTGGTTTTTACATTCGGTTCTGTTTTTATCACGTCCAACACTGTCGAGCGTATCCCCCATTTGAAAATAAAACCACATACATAAATAATTTCTAACGCTGGGAATACCCTTCTTTTCTAATTCTGAGACTATCTCATTTTTAAACCGGCATCGAAAGAAAAAAATATAGGCCTAATCTCTGTTTTTTTAAATCAAAACATTTTAGTCAATTGTTATTAATACAGTGTTGAGATTTATTATAATTTGGGATCAAAGGTAAAATAGGACCCCCCCTACAATTTTTATGGACGTGCGCAAACATCTTATGTTTTCAACACGCCAAGAACTAAGCCAAAATTTTCTAAAAATAGCTGAGAATAACTTTACAAATACAAGTATTAATAATATGATTATATTTTACGAAATATTTGAGAAAGAAAATAGTAGTATATTCTGCGCATGCGCATAAAAAGATGCAGAGGGTCCTATTGTATCATTCTGGCATAATTCGAATGAAATTAAAATCTATTTTAGAAAATATTTATATTTTTATAATAAAAAATTTTTTTAGAAATACAGATTAGGTGTTTTTAAAGTAATTTTATAAAAAAAACATGGCCATCAGTCGATGTTTTCATAATATATTTCGTTGATGAATATAACGTTTTATTATTCATTATTTAATTTTCTGACTAATTTTCATGTTTTTTAAAATATGATCGATGTTGACTTGTTATTTGCCATATTTTTCAACTGATGGTCTATATTTGGCTATTTTATGACCAGTTTACTAAGAATTCTTTTTTTTAAAGGAGAGAAATTTTATATAAATGCGGCAATAATACAGGATCTCTCCTTAGTTTGTACTTCTTTAACAAAAGCCTTTTGTTCCCTTGAATAAAATCTTATTTTTTGCCATCAGATGGTTTTCTAGTATTATTTACTTATAAGGCTATTATTTGCCTTGATATCTTTTTATAATATTAAAAATACATATCAATACGAGTGCATATAGAACTGGAGGTCTAATGCTAAGACATTTCAAGAACAAAGGTATTGAGAAGGCTTAGGGAATGAAAACCTCAGATTACCGAAAATATCTGAGTAGTTGTAAGTACCTAGATGCAAGCCGACACCCACGGATAGAGCTTGAACCTGCTCTCTAAAAAACCAATCCGGTTTTATACGTTAAGTCGATGGAGGATTAAAAAAAGTATATATTTAGTGTGCATAAAATTTCATGCTACACTTTTTAAAAATAAAGCAAAGATTCATGCGTTCAAACACATAAAATAAAAATTGATTTAAAAAAATAAGCTGGAGTAATATATAATTGATTTGACATTTCTAGATTTTATACAAGATAGGCTCAATCAAAGATCTTCTAGATGTATAAGGATAAAGTTTGATTTTTTTATCGTCGTCTTCTGAATGCACGACTGGATTATAAATGCATATTACCAACTTCATGATTCTCTTTGACATCAGATGAGATAGAATTTGTTTTCGATTTTAATGCT
Organism: Henneguya salminicola; assembly: GCA_009887335.1. Lineage (NCBI taxonomy): Eukaryota > Metazoa > Cnidaria > Myxozoa > Bivalvulida > Myxobolidae > Henneguya > Henneguya salminicola. The sequence continues at coordinate 4,930 of SGJC01000406.1, read as the reverse complement.
TTTTTCTTTTCAGCTTTTCGATGGCAACTGAATATTCATTTGTAAGATCTACGTTTAAATATATAGTTAAATCCAGATATGATCACCCCTGCTATGACCAAACTCAAACAACCCAATGAACTTGCAATATAGTTGTTTGAACCTGTTGTCATTGAATTGATATAATATGTCTTGTTTAGAATTCTTAAAAATTTTAAATTGATCATTTACCTTTAAAATAACTATATTTCAGAATTAGGTGAATTATAATATAAGAAAAATTATTAAAATCCCAATTGACCTTAAATGTTTCTTTTGTTTATAGGCAAAACCTTCAACTATTTCTTATACGGGCGTTAAGTTTAGTAAAGAATGGTAGAAGAAATTTAGTATAGAACCTTACCATATTTATTGAGTTTTTTAATATAGAAGAAATTTGTATATATTTTGTAAATAAATAAGATAACACATCTATGCATCTCAAAGAAGTGTATTTTTTTTTTAATTTGTGCTCGTAGTTTTTTAATCATTGATTCAATGTGTATAATCTTATTGGCCTCTTACGATGTAGGACTAGATGATTTTCCAGTTAATGTTAGCCAATTGATAGGTCGGTGCCGTTAAGACATTGCTTTTCTCTACAGGGTTGGTAGAACATTACTGGCCTCTAAATAGAAGTTTAATTATCTCCAGATAGCACGAGCAAACTGCCAAGCCCCTCTGATAATTGGAGGGTCTCACTGAATAAACATATTCTAAAACCTATTATACTATCTCTCAAAAAACTGTATCCATCAGGCATTTTCTCTCAGAAAGTGAGGTCAATTAACTGCTGTAGGTGGCTCAAAGGTACTATTAATTTGGAAGGCAAATTTTTAAAATTAATTCTTGCTCATAAATTAATTACAAATGCTCACTTTTGTTTAAATTCTATTGAAGGCATAAAACTACACTTGTCTTGGGCTATTCTGTTTTCTTCTAATACACAAAACAGGATTAATATTAACGTTAGTTTAGTTTTCCTTCTTTTGAACTTCGTTATACCATTTAGTAAAGCAGTATTACCATGGCATTTATACAATGAAGATAATTAATTATACCGGCCATAATATTAGATTCCCTCTAATTAATGAAAACAGGCTATAAATTTAAATGAAGAGAAACAAATTTTGTAATAAAACCTAAAAGGATGTCATAATATTAACCGAATAAATCCGATGGATTTATAATAAGATGATTGCTTTATTTTTACATCCATTTCTGAGCTTCTGAAATCACAGTGTCCTATACTCTATTGCTATAACTGTATAAAAAAAACGCTATAATTTAGTTGAAAATATACTTTCAAAACCATGAAAAGGTTAATAAAAAATATCAATAATAATAAAAAAATATTTGATATTAAATTAAACACACTATGTAATATACGTAGTAAGATAATAAGTGAAAATTTTATTTTTTTTTTTGATCGTTCTTAAAAAAATTATCAAAAAGAATTACCATTGTTTCATCATATGGTGGTGGGGGTTGGTTATCATCTGAATATTAAATTGAATTATTTACACAAAGGAAAAGAAGGGCACTAAAGATAATAGAAATAATAAATTACGGTTGCAGTTTCAAATGTGGGCGGTGGATGAATGTTTCCATTTTCATTCACTTAATTTAATAAAAAGATAATACTATCGTTTGCAACACTTGGGTTAACGAAACTGGTGAATATAGTTTGGTCGTATGAACCGCTACCCATTTGAGCAAAAGTAGTCCCAAATCTAGCTAAAAAATATTGATTGGCATTATTATTTTACCTGGCTTAAAATCTTTATGAAAATCAAAAAGATCTCCGTTATAGAACCAAAGATAAGCTCTAATCAATGCTGTTTCAGCTTTAATGTAATAATATAATATAAAAAATACTGCCATACGAAGGTCTTATATCTAGTAATAAATATTCCATTTTAAAAAGTGGCTGTTCGATCTTAATGGCATAAATAGTATGCACTTACATTATAACGAATAATTTGATTAAAATTCACTGAAAAGCTTTGGAAAGACGAATCACGGGACGATTTACTAACAAACAAAAGCTAAATATTAGAAAATTTAGTTTTATAAAGTTAAATATTTTATAAATCAAAAGAAAAAATTAGAGTTATATGTGGAAACCACAAAATAGGGCTAGATCAACGTATAGGGTATAGGACTATGTGGTTGTTTGAAAATTTTAGCAATTTCTATTTTTGAATTTGTTTTCGAGAGTAAGTCCTTAAGCTTTAGAAGCTACCCAACCCGAAATATATGGAACATATAAGTGTTCTTCAACACCTCCCACACAACTGACAGGATGGCGGTAAAAGAGAAATAAAACCAGAGAGTATTTTGCCCTTTTCATATATCTAGTAATGTATGATTCAAACAAAATTTTGAAGCGGACCGGGTGAAAAATTCTGTGAACCAAGGGTTGAAAAATAATGGAATGCATGATGTGACACCACTGGTATGAGTCATATTTTAAGAGTTTCTAAATTTTTTATCCATATTCCATGAAGAATATACATCCTTTTCCTAGTTTATTAACTACTAGTTAAACCAGCTCTAATTCGACCTGGTTTTGCATTTCTGTTTATATCAATTTATATATTTATTAATACTGTACTGAAACACCTTAATAATGTTTATAGCATAGGTTCCTAAAAACCATGTTTAATAGAAAGGAAGAATTCAAAGCTTGTCCTGATTTTAAATTTATTTATTTGAGGAGACTTACGAAGATTTCCGACTTGAGTTAACAGATTCTCCCAAATTTTTTAATGGGTGCAGCAATGTTTGTTTTGAGAGTTAAATATCTCATAAAATATAGAAAATTTTGAATAAAGACTGAAAATCTAAAAATTATAACCAGGATAAGGAAGTCTAAAACAGATGTAATATGACACGAAATTCTCCTTTTGTTCAGCCAAGAATATATGCGCATGACCTAATTTGTGAGAAATTTTAGGTATCTAGCTGAAACGGGTTCGAATTTTTAAGGCAATAATTAAAACCCATTTACGTTGAACATATAAGATTTCTAAATAAAAGGGCAATAATTTGACTCAATATTTTATAGCGTAACATTAAAATTATTTTTTCTTGTAAATTTTTATGGAATTTAGTAAGGATTAAAGAGATTGTAAAAAATAGGTGAGCGACACTAATATGTAATCAAAAAAGAATATAATTATTTTGTTTATATTTTAAAATCTACAGGTTTTTTTAATGGTTCTGTTGCTTAATTTTTATAGGAAGTACTTTTTGTATTTGATCAAAAATTTTATACAGTATTTTTATATTTGAGGGTGTAAAAGTAGACTCTCAATTCAACAAAAGATCGATCACAGTTGGCATTGGTAAATTGTATCCTTTTTAATAAAGTTTGACGATATGATTGATAATTATTAATCGAGTTGGCGCATGACTATTACGTCGAAAAATTATTATAAATCACAAAAGTATTTAGAGATTTTAGTAAAAGATAGAAATATATTTATTTTAAGGTAAGTCAAGCTAGATTTAATATAATGATCCAATATAAGTTTTTTGAATTTTATTATAGTAAAGATGATATTTTATCCTTTAACTCGTAAAGGCCCACTTTTTATTAAAGAGTTTGACAATCTTTTTTTCAACGTTTTTTTAAATAAAAATTAAATCTCAAAATATTTAATTATTTTGAAATTTCACGTCCTTCAATAAAATCTGAAAAATACTCGATATTTCAATAGTTTGGTAGAAAGCATGCCCTCTGTAGTTACATGAGGATAAGAAGAATTTATCGGTTAAAAATTTTTTGTTAAAGTTCTCATTTTCAAAGATATATGAGAGATTTCCCTAAAAAAATATGTTTTTATTACATTTAAAAATAGGTTGAAAGGAGATCGAAAAATAATTTAATGCGAATCAATCTTAACTATTTTTTATATTTATTTGGTTTTGTTTATTGAAACTTAGACCATTATAAGATAAGTATTTCTTAAGTTTTGTTTGTTTAGTCTTTCGAAAAATTCGTGAAAATAATTCATAATAGAATTTTTACGCGGGAAATGGCGCAGGAAATATAATAGGTTCTAGATCTATACCCTGGGACAACACACGTTGGCGGTGTTCCAATCAACAATTTACAGATGATGATATCAACTTTAATTGAAACCTAATTTCATCCCTGACTTTTATATTTTTTTATGAAATATGAAGAAATTCGAGTGCATACATATACATCTTTCTAACATGAACAATTTCTTGATGTTTCGCCGTTTGATTCTCAAAATAATCGTTTTAAGATTGTTATAAAACTCTTACGTATTTTATCGACGTACTGCGACTTATTCGTATTTGATGGCGTTTAACATATAGGTTATATATTTTGTAAACGCCGAGAGAATAGTTTTTCTAGACGATATCTAATAATAAATGTTTTAGTAGGGTTAATATGAGATGCCTCTAGTTTCCGTCAGTTTTTAGCAGTAAGTTGGTTTAGTCCTTCTATATTGTTATAAGAGTATTTGGATCGACACCAGAACAGGTTTTTGCTAAGGAAACAATATTGTAAGCCGTTATCAGGTGATTATAAAATGAAATTCTTCAATTCATTTTATTTTTTTTATTCGATCTATTTAATTTTAGATTTAATTCAAGGGCATCCAAAATACGACCTTCGGGTCAAACCCGATTTCCCTTTCTAACTGAAAACTTTCACTACAAATTTTGTTTCGTATTTTAGAAGAGTAAGAGCGTGTTGAGTTTTGGTACGTCGCACTTTGTGAAAGAATCAACGTGATCAATGATTGGACATCCTGTATTCAATTGAACTTTGGTGTTGATTATATTTTTAATATTTTCTTCAATATTATTTTACGACATTTTTAAATAACGAAACAACACGAAAATGCATAGAACAAATGTGAAAAAAAAA
>SGJC01000405.1:0-14892 GCA_009887335.1 Henneguya salminicola | reverse complement strand
TCATCGGGGTTCATTTCAAATAAAAAAAGAGAAAATATCATATGGTATAATAAGAAGAACAGCTAAGAGCTATGAATTTTTCTTCCCTCGAGGATTCATTTCTTCTCCTGGGTCATACTTCTACCCTACCATAAATAGTTTGTACACTCGTGTTGAAAAAAAATACTATTTAATATATAGGACATCACTGAATATTACTTTGAGTACTCGATCAATGTTTGATTTTGGCAATAGTTGACCCAATTTCACTAATCCCACGATATACGGATTTACTAACTGCACCAGAATGCTCTTCATATAGTATTATCATGAGAATTAGGGGTTATTTATTAAAATATACCAGGGTTTTTATATCTTTAATATCTATTTAACAGCTGCCAATATAGAAATCAAAGTGATGGATATTTTTTCCTCTAAAAACTATATGAAAAATATTTTTGAATTTTAAATGATAGAATTGATGTAAATATGTCTATATTATTGACCAATATAATTCGCACCCCAACAAATCAAAATATTTCTCTTTCATTCATTATATTCTTTAAATAATCAATAATTTCTTATTTTTATAGAAAATTATTCATAATATTCATCAACGAAATAATGATCGTAATTTAATTAATGCTTTTTGAAAATATGATCAAGAATGGATTGATCTTCAATATTTCCTTTTATTTAGGTGAATATAATTTATGTTCTGTACGAGCTACAATGGAGTTGTTTCCAATGAGGAGCTTAGCAGTTTTGATTGTGCTTGTAATAATATCGATAGTTATTTATATTTTAAAGCAATGCCTCGCAAAGTGTGTGCCGCGGAAAAAAATTCAAGTTAATTTTTATATTAATCGCGATTCCAAATTTATGCAAAATATTTCAGGAATATTCGATAAAAAAAAGTTTGATTTCAAATATTGAAATGCGGATTGTGTCTTTACTATTTTTGTGTTGTGATTGCTTTTGAATGTTGAGTGTCAAAAAAAAAACATAAAAAAAATACAATGATAGAAAGTTAATTCTGCGATCAGGCCTATTTATTATCATCAAATAAGCTTAAAAGTTGTGAGACAGGTTCATTAAACGAGAAAAATTTGTAAGTATGACTTTTTTATTTTCCGAAAGTTATTTATAACTCGAAATATTAATTATTTAACAATTAGGATAGACAAGTATTTAACAAAACCACAAAATTGCAATGAAAAGAACGAGAGCCAAACTGTAAAAAACATCAAACCAGCATCTTCAACCCGCAAATATAATGACAAATACATAAAAATTGCCTTCATATCGTCTGAAAATGACTATTCTTTGCCAGTTTTCTTGCTGTGTTCTGCAACACTTTCAAATTAAGCGAAGGTGCCAAGTAAGCTGAAACGACAGGGCGAGAAAAATCATCCCGATTCTATAATATAAATAGGCCAAAAACTTATTTTGAAAACCTTCGCTTACAATTGCAAAATGAAAGAAATCTATCGAAGAACTTTTTCAAGACACTAGAAAAGGCACAACTGGAAAGTTACAATATTGCAAAAGTCCTAGAAAGAAACTAAAAACAACATGCTGATGCTGAAAATATCATTTTTCCATCTCTTGCAAAAGCAATTGAGGCCATGATTGATAAAAAAAAGCCATTGAGAGTGGGAAATTAATTGCACTATCAGCTGATACAATTGCGTGTAGCCTTCCAGATATGTCAGAAGATATTGATTAACAACCTATCGAACATTTTGCTGATGATAAAGAACAAACTTTAACATTATGGGTCTTACAGATTGACGACTCGACAGACATTAGCAACAAATCTCAATTACTAGCATTTATTCGAATTGTTAGAAATAAAATAATTCAAAATAATTATTTATTTTGTTTGGATCTTAAGGAACCTAGTACTGGACAGGATGCTTTCTTGCTTGCGGACACAAAATGTTGAATCAAGAGGAATAAAATGGGAAAATTGTGTTAGTGCTTGTACTGATGGAGCTACTTCGATGCAAAGCAGTAAAAAAGAATTTGTTTCATGTGTGTTAAAAAAAAATTCAGACGTAAAAATTGTGCACTGTATGATTCATCATGAGGTGTTGGTAACAAAAGCTCTCCCAGAAAAACTTAATCAAAAAATGAACGAAGTCCTTAAAACCGTCAATTATATTAAATCAAATTCGCTCAGAAAAAGAATTTTTGCAGTCTTATGCGAAGCGATGGATTCAGATCATAAAAGCTAATTGTATCATCCTGAATGAAATGGCTCTCAACAGGAAATGTTGTTGAACGAGCGATATTATTGCAAGTTAAGATCATTTCATTTTTTGACACTGAAAATACAGATGAATTCGAATTTCTACATTATGATATTTGGTAGTTTGAAGTTGCATTTCTTAATGACATTTTCATTAATTTGATTGCATTTATTTCGAGCCTTTAGAAGCTGAAGAAAATATCATCAAGATTACTGGAAAACCGAAATCATTCGAACAAAAACTGCAGTTCTGGATTCGAAAGTAAAAAATTTGATATTTGACTTTTGCCAAGCGTTGAAGCATCAGCCAACAAACAGGATATTTCAAGAGATATTCGAATCCCTTTCGAAATTTTCTTACATGATTTTTCAAGTACTTTCAATCCTTGAATTCGCAGCAGCACAAATAGGTTATTAACCACGTTGTAAATGGTTCATCATAACAAAAGAAGAAAAGATTTAATTGACTTGAGAAATGATTATGTTCACGAAGCTTCTTTTTCATAATTAGAACTATCAAGGTTCTGGATTTCCCTTCAAAGTCAATTTCCAGAATTCAGCATGAAAGCTGTTCGAACATTGTTACCTTTTGGTACATCTTATCTTTGTGAAATTGGATTTTTATAATTGACTGAAATCGAATCTAAAAAGCGACAGCGGGTGCAGATGGTTGACAGTGAGATGAGAGTGTGTTTGTCCAACATTGGACCAAGAATCACGCAAATTTGTTCCAAAATAACAAGCTCATTCGTCGCATTAATATGTTTATTTTTGAATTTTATTCATTAAATAAAGTACAAACATCAATTTATTTATGCGTTATGAATTATAATAGGGTTTTATTTTTTTGGTGTGCCGTGGGAAAAAAATATTAAATTTAGTGTGTCGCAGATTGAAAAAGTTTGCGAAACACTGTTTTAAAGAAATCACAGAAAAAAATTGCTTTTATGAAAGTGCGAAATTCTCCGAAATGTCCCGAATTATTGTAATTTTTTAACATATATAATTAGTATATAAATATGTATGATCATGCCCAATGTAATTTGCTGAAAAGGATAAGGCCTGATTACACAAAACCTTTTAAACTAAGTACGAATAACATCTTCATATTTAAAAAAAGAATGTTTGCTTTCCCTAAAAAGTCAACTTAACTAGTAGTCCATACCTATTACCTATACCCTATTACAAATTGATTTAGATCTCATTGAAAACAATATTTATTATTTTTTTTATTAAAATGGAAAACATATTGCTAAATGCGAAATAGAAAAAAAAATATGATTTTGCGCATAAGACCCACATATTGTTGCAGGGATTTTTTTACTATGCCCTGCGCTGCAAATATTAAGCTGTGGAAGGAATAAATAAATAGTAATTAAGGATCAATCCTGCCTTTAGCTTGATTTTTATATTTATAAGGATAACTAACAAACACGAATGCTTCTTGCTACCAAAGTCTCCATTCATCACTCGCAGATCAAACAATGTCATACAAAGCGGACATTTATTAAAATTCGCAAATTTTACGGAAAACGGTTTACCAACCAAGCTAAGATACCCACCTTTAAATTTATCATGCTTATTGTGTTACTTTCTCAGTGTACCAACACACGTACTTGTACTGTAATAGTCAATCTCTCATCTACCAGTCTACCACTATGATCTTATACAATGATATAAATATCAATGAATACTGCCATAATTTACGTCCAAGACTTTCTAGAAAATAAACGGCCTTACATTATTTTGAAATACTAGCCTTTGCCGTAGCATAACATGGTCTGCGTCTATAACTCAACCACATTGGCTATTACATTATTTATATAGATAAAGAATAACTAAAGTCTGGTGTGCAGGTGCTTGCTATTAAAAGGCACTGCCAGGGAGTTTAATAAAACCCTGACCTATTCAACATCACAGCAACCTTACCTTTCCTGGTTTCGGTTCTTTGAGGAAATTAAAAAAAAATGTATTGATTAAAGAGTAAAAATTAAACACAATGCTCTGCCTCCTACCAAGTCAGATGAAGAACATTGATCATAGCAGGAATTAAATATTGATCTATTCCTGGAAAAATTTGAAGTATATAAAAAAGGAAGATAATCAAAAAATCAAAAATACTTGAAAGCATGAGAAGATGCCGCTTTTATGTTTATAACCAAGAATACATTCATGAGAGAGGTGGCAATATTTTCGTTTTTATCACGGTGGTTATAATATATTTTTAAATTGTTTTATTACAAATATGGCAGTTAGAGAAAAAAATAAAACCCGTGTTTATAGGAGGGTTGTTTTTTACAGAAATTCCCAGTTATTTGAGTCAAGGATTAATTATTATTACCTTTCCTAAGGGCTTGGAGAAATTATACTAAAAAAAAGGCCTCTTATAACTACAGATATGAACACATATCATCTCACATGTAGGGCTGCGTCATGTAAAATATTCATTATACCGACCAAAGTTTTTGATAGTTGGAAATTTATTAAATTTACTCATATTGGAGATACAATGTTTTTAACTGCGCAAGACCATCTTCGTATTTTCAATATTTTTTTTCAAACCTGAAAAGACATGAAATATGCTCAATATGGAAAATTGTCAAAAATTAGAGAAATTTTCAACGTGTTTCATAATTAACCGAAGAGATGTTGAGAATAAATTCGGTCACTTATTATAGTGTTAAGCTTGGCTTTTTTCAATGGAATATCACGATGGATACTCCAACGATTTAAGGAGAGTACGGAAGATTCTTACATTTCCAATTATTAAGTTGAGCTTATGGATCGTATTGAAAGGCTTCTTTTTAATTTCAATAAAAATATATAATTTTTTTTATTTTTAAAACTACCCCCAAGGAGGGGATAAATTAACCGATATACCGATTGGGAAAAAATTGAATACTTCTACTAGTTCCAAAAAAATGATCTTAGAATTTTTGTAGTCTAAGGGACGCAATGGAAGGGCTATCCGTACATCAATGCTACATAGCCGTGATAGATATTATAAAGTACCTGAGGCTAAGATTCAGTTATTCGAGTCTCGAAACTACTTATCATTTAAATCGAATGGGAAACGAACATGCGCAGATAAACATGGTAAACATTTATTTACGAATGTGGACAATAATCATAGAGCCATATAAACAATCTTTAATGTAACTATAAGGTTTTCTCATCAGAACAAAATAATCTCGAATGCTTTAGGGCAGACAAAAATAATTCAATATTGCATACTAAATAGTCTAATCTACCCTAACTTTTTTAGGTACATATTTATTTTGAATAATTATAAGAATTATTGCGCAGAAAAGGATAATGTGACCAAAAAAATACAGTTTTCTAAAAATTTTAAAATGTTTTTAAAAACTTCCAAAAGAGAAAGCTTTTATAGAAATCAAGAAACACAAACGGAGCGATGTGATATATCAAAACCAAATTTTTCAGGATTGAAGTTAAGATATCGTAGAATATTTTTCTTTTTTTTGAAGCCAAAAAGTAAGGACGAAAAATTTGGCGACCCTAACGTATTCAAATGAAGATAAAACACACCCTTCTACCAATGTGTACCATTATATTGGCAAAAATAAACATATAATAATAATGTAAGTAAAATCCATGCCAAAGAGCTGAAACCAGAAACGTACATAAAACTCGTTGTCTCGGAACACGATTGTAAACGATTATGAAAATTAGATACATATTGATACTTTCTTAGCCAAAGACTAGTTTTTATGTTCCAATTATCCACTGTCTCCTTCATATTTGTGGAAAACTAAGCCCCATCAAGGTATATGTTTACTTCATGTTTTCTGATACTAATATTTTGGCACTGTGTCCAATCTTGATTATCCTTCTCTGAAATTCCACCAAACCCAACATAACATAAATTGCACGCAGACTCAGCTTTAGTTTTTTAATAAAATGTATACCTAATTTCCATGGAGCATAATACATGCATCGGACTCCTAGCAGGTAAAAACTGAAATAGAATAAAATCCGCAATGAAGAAATTTCGTTAAGTTTATGAGATTGAACCTTATATTTGACAAATTTTGTCTACCATATCAACAATCGGAATCATATTAATAATCAATAGGTGAAAAATCGCTGATAAAATGCTTTTAAAAAGAGGGGTTAATGTGTGTTTCTATGACTAAAAAAAAGATAAATTACCAAAAGGGACAAATTAATGCCAGGATTACTCTATGTAAATATATTTTAGAATACCGTTTGAAAATTTCGTAGAATAGATCCAGATAATGAGTCCTTGAATTGTTTTAAATCCACGATAGGTCCCGCCAAAACAGTCGGAAAGAAAAAACAATAGGCGAAATACTCTAAAATTGGCGGTATTCTACATGGAAATTTATAATCTACTTCGCATGACTGTTTTTTGCATATTTGTCTTGAACACAAAAAGCAACTGTGGTAGTTTTTTGTACAATTATCATCATCGGTCTATGAAAAGTAAATAAAATTAAACGTGGAAATGTCAATAATATGGCCGCCTGATTCGTTCATAATACGAAAAAGATGAACATAACTCAAATGAGCCATGGAATACACAAAAACGACGCTAGGTTTATAATTAAAAATCTTATGAACATTCCGACATTTGATTTGTTTTGACGACACATTAATAAGTATGAAATAATCGTAACTAGAATCGGATTCAACGAATTCCTGGAGTTAAAAATATTACATAATCAAACCATTGGAATAGAATTGTAACGAAAGAAACTCCGATAGCTATTGAGTATAAGTATAAGATATTAGGGTTGATGCCATTTTTGACCATCTTAGATAAAATAAAAGAAAATGGGAGGCTAGAATAAAGAAAAATTGAATAGAGGGCCTTGATATATAATGGAAACAATTCACCTTATCTTCAGGAAGATTGATTTTTTCGAAAATATTTTTCAAACTCATTTTCTCATAAATTAGCAAAAAAATATTACATACGATAATGGCAATTCTTAATACATAAATTAATTCTTGATTAATCCACAATAAAAAGGCATTAAACTTAAATCTATGGTGATAATCAATGACAGAAATATTTTCATTCATTTGATATTAACCTCGGGAAAATGATAATGACAGCCGATACAAACGAAGATTTGTTAAATTTACAAAAAATAATTAAAAATACAAAAGCAGCACATATTGTAATATTTATGATAAATTTCTATTTTTATTTGACTTAACTATCAAATTGAATCATTAATATTTAGGTTTTTTTTTCAATTAATTTAAATATGACAGCTTAGGTTTGTTGGTGACTACAGATATTCCATTAAATTAACTACGTGGCGAACAGAATTAAATTTTATGCAACCCTTTGAAAGTTCTGGTATTTTAGCCTTTTATTCATTTATATTAAAAGAATGGCACGATTAAGATACGCGTGCGTAATAAAAATAGATATGATATGAGAATAGCGAACCATTTAGTCATGCAAGAGCTTACAAAGGATAAAAAATGTTAGGAATATTTATTATTATAATGGTTATATCTCTTATTTTATCACACTTTTAGACATAAAATTTAGAAATTTGTATTTAAAATAAATCAAAAGTCCCATCGTTAGTATTCACCGCATATCGACTGGTAATGGAGTCTACTGTGAGGATCTCTTACTTTTAGGAGCCTTGTCTCGATCTATATCAACAAAAATACACAATTTTATGCAGCGCATTAATGGTTAACACTATGTGAGAAAAAATAAAAACCTGATTATTAGGTTTGTAGTTCTTAAAATCCGATTCTTTATTTGCACGCTTTTCTATTTAAGAAGCCTGCGCCTAAAAAATACTGTTACTTGGGCTTGTATTTTCTCCGAAAAGCCATGCCAATAATACAATTTATATTTTATAATCGGTCGAATATTTGGATCCAGACTCCAGTATTTATTCGTATTGATGCAGTTGAAGCACAGAAAAATCTATTACCAATAAATGATTGCGAGCTTTTGAACAACTTCAGAAAACCCTCTTCGTTTAAACGTTTTTTCAAGATTTATTCACCTCGAGAAAGTAATAGGCTGAATTTGAAAACGTAGACAGGCTCAACGTTCTATAAAATAAACATAACAAAATTGCGGCTCTCAAGTCTTTAAGGTTCTTTCATGTGGCACTGGGCTTAAAAGTTTCGACCAACCCTACATTATTATATATTAATATTTGTTATAAAAATAAATTTTTGTGCTGATTTAATTCTTTGAGTTGGACAATAAATGGTTCAGTATTATTTTGTTTTACTTCAACTATTTTAACCAACATAAAATACAAATTTCAGAATTTTTTGACAAAAATAGGATATTTACTATTGTACATTTTTCTACTTTTTATGCGATGGACACGTGCCACGGGACTTTGCGTAAAAAAATTGAATGCATCTATGATCTGCACGTGCGGTTGCACGTTAATTGATTGTAAATATTGCAAAACATTGTCTTTGTGATTTGTATTTTTAATCATTTTTGCTGTTATGGTAAATAGCTTTAATAGATTTTTACATAGGAATGACGTAATTTTTTTCTCCCAAAAATTCGCACTTTAAACCGAATATAACAAAAATTGAATATATTTTAGTTTGAAAAATCAAAAATTGGTCAAAAATATACCATTAAAAGCGAAATATGGCCATAATATGCGTTTTCAAGAAATTAATCGTTGATCAAGGACCCTTGCCGATTTTGAAATTATTTATTCATTTATTTTATTGTTTTTATTTTTATAATATTATTTTATGTTTAGAGGCGGATGTCGTGGGAAGCAATTCCACTGTGATACGGCGTTTCTAGAAGAATGGGCTTCGATGTAATGTTTGGAGGTATCGGAACTGTTAATCTTAGTAGTAATGCTACCTGGAAAACATGGTGGGCCGATTTGTTAACATGGAGGCTACCCTCGAAAGATTCCAGTGAGGTTTTACACATCCAGACCGAGACAAAAAAGACGTTGGTCTATGATTTAATTTTTGGTTTCTTCCCAACCATAATCTTCCATCTTCTCAATGAATTTGTCCCAGTTTGAATTTTTTCAACAATTTTAAATAATTTGTTTAACCCTACTCGCACTACAACGTGCTTCTGAGGTACATTTAACTTTAATAGACAACGAATTTTGTTGCTGATTGTTTTAATAAAAGAGATCAATTTTAACGTAAAATATATTTATTTGATATATCCATGCTATGCCTATCCTTTAAAAGCTCAAATAAGCAAAACGAGACAATTCTGACATCGTTGCATTTCATGGGCCCATTCCCCTATAGTTAGATACCTACATTTTTTGCAATTATACCAACAAGACCCGACGACAGATCTGCGAATTTACATATCAGTATGAACTTCGGTATCTTTCGTCAGTTCTCGCTAGAACGCTGTTAAATTATTATCATAATTGATAAATTATGCTTTTCCTAAAATAAATAATATACGCAATTTATGTTTAATGAAGTCTTTTATTTTACTGGGTACAAAATGTAGTCAATCTAAAATATTTGGTCAGGAAGGAAATCAACCAGATATACGCGTTAATAATAATTAATATATATCTGATAATCAAGAAGAAAATATGGCATTTCGAATTATTACGTCGATTTATTAGATCTGACAGCGACATTAACGATAAGCAATATGTGAGTCAAAGATATCAATGATAATATTGCCGAACATCGTGTAAATTGGTAAGATGGAGATAATCCCTATATCCTCACGAATCTGAAATTTATACCTACTAGAGGAGGCATAATTAAGATCATCTTTTCATATGGTAAACATAAGGACACTTCCCAGATACTTTCTGTGTATTTTTTTTTAAAATGGATCTTAAGGTGAATTATTCGAAGGGAAGTAAAAAAGGCGCCAACAACTTTAAACAAAAGCTTTAGATGTATAGACTCGCTTTTAACGGGCTATTTTAAATAGGTAATCAACATAAAGGTATCAATGACTAAATGGAGTTTTTGGTTTCTCATTCTGGTTCCCCTAATTTAGAGATTAATGTCTCGTGGAGGATTCTTATCTATTATATCCCACATAAGATTGGGGGATGATCAAACGAGATCCAACAGTGATACATTTGCCTCACTTTGTGAGGATAGAAATAAATGAATAGAAATTTCATGTCAGGTCCGTGTATATACTTTGGGGAAAAATTGATTCCATACAGAGGATCCGTTTATTTTCTTCAATACATACCACGTAAAGCGAATAACTACGGCATGAGATATTAGGATCTGGGACTGTGAAGCTAGTTAGCCGTTGAAAAAGAACGTCTTAATTCCATCAAAACAACTCAAATAGGGGGGGGGGTTGAACACAAAGATTTTTCAAATAGTTGTGCAGACCATAGAAAAATATAAAAAAATTTAACATGCGAATTTTTTTCAATAGTTGCATTACATACTAGCCCAATCATTGCTGTTAGCCAACTTAACCTATGTAAGTAAGGCATGAACGAATAAAGGGCATCTTTTTACGAAAAAATGGAGAAATAGAAAGCAAATTATTTTTATTTCATTTGAATATTCTCTTGTCCCTTATGCTCAATATTAGGGAGGGGCCTTTTTTTTGAGAACATGACACAAAAATAAGAAACTTAATTGGAAAACTAGAGCCAATGCCCTTGTGGTACGGCGTCCTTAGAAGGAAGAGGTTGGTGTGACGCTTAGTGAGTGAGACCCCAACACTACACCTGAATCTGATCAGAAATACCTACCTGGCGTCTGCATCGGGGCAGGCCGGGGACCGTGAAGCCCCTCTCGAAAGAGACCAGTAAGGTTTTACACATCCAGGCCGAGTACAAAAAAAAAATGAATTGGGAAACTCAAAAATAGGACATAAATTTATGTAATGACTTAACAAATATGGTGTAGACTCGGAGGGCCAAACGAAACCTTAACACACTTCCGGTAAAAACGAAAATATGGCCAGACACAATTTTATAGCCCGTTTGAACTGTGTGAAATCGCGCCAAAAGTTGTTGAGAAATATTAATACAGGCAAGGAATGCACCTTAAATCAAAACGAGGCGGAACCTATTTATAAGAATCTTAAGTACGAGATCTTTTTTGTTTCAAAATTTATAAACACTAAAAAAATTATTTTAATAACTGTGCTGTCGTTTATCAACGAAAGCGTTGGAACTTCCACCCTAAATCTGGAGACACTTAAAAATTCACTAAGAATAACCCAACAGCATTATTATTTTTGTACATTTCACGAAATGTCAGAATGCCCATACAATACTCTATAGCTCGTGCAACATACATTTGGCCGAACTATATGCAAAAATACGTAAATCTCAAAAATATATTTGTTACAATCAGTTCTATTATAACGGACTATGGCACAATTATGCAAAAGTGTAAGACGTAGAACATGAACATATGGCCGCACCTTTTTTCAATATCGGATTTTTATTTTAATTTTTAAAATATTGATTGAACGTAGTTTAAATAGCCTAAAAAAGAAACTAAATTGAAAATGGATAGAATCTGAGAGATTAATCTAATGCTGGTATAATCGAGTTATTATGGTGGGTCTTAGACCATTACGGCCTCCATTATTTTATTTAATTATACATGAGTTTCTTTTAATTCTCATAAGAATAAACAATCTCAAGCTCCACAAGCATTTATTGCGGTCATTATTAAGACTTGAAAATTTTATTTTGGCTCCTCACCATTTACCAATATTTGATATTTCAATAACTCAAATACCTGTCCTACTCAGGGGCGACGCCCAGCATCGTATTTTGACATAAAATAGAGGTTTTCATTGATTTATCTATACTTTTCTGTAAATTAGAGCGCCAAAGTAAGGATTTATCTACTTGAATAAATATGGTTTCCAGAAACGATGATTGCAGTTTATGATTTTTGACGATAAATTTATCGCTTTTTATATTGTTTGAAAATATTTTACTCAGCCCAACGATGAATTACAAATACATGATCATAATAGGATAATTTGTTTCCTTGAGAGGATGTGTGATTTTTGAAATTCGAATGCTACGGAAATTTTTATGAAAGAACACACATCCGGAGATATCAACGGCCTTCTAAGTGCCTTTATATTTATCCCTATTTTTTTTTCACATACTAGCATCCAGTTTTCTGCCCGTTAGAAAAATTTCAAAGAAGAATCTACCGTCTAACAAATAGTTTTTGACAGTAAAATTTATAAATATTAGTTAATGATATTGAAATAATCCATTTTTAACCTATCGGTATTGAACACACACCGACTACAAAAATTTACAATGTTCTGAGGAAGACCGTAAAAAATCGCATAACAAAATAAAACATAATGTGCACGCAAACACTTACAAAATTGGTAAAAATTAGAGAATTATTCTATCGTTGTGTTGTGCTTAGAATCTTATGGGTAATACAATCCATAAATACTATCAAAAGAGGACTACGTGCATTTCCGACTACGGATTAGATTATCGGTTTAATTCGTGTTCTTAAAACTGAATCAAAAATATTTTTGATATTATATTATATTTTTTAAAATAACTAAATATGGTTATTTAAAGAATATTATTGAAATGTATGTAAATTTCCATTACATTGAAATATTCCTTTGGTCGAATTAACTTATGACCCAATTAGCCTTCTGCAAAGCAATCGAATACATTTTAATACTACCGCTTTATAATATAAATCTTCTGCGACCAAGACCAACTATCTGTTCAACGACAATGTACTTAAAAGAAATTTACAACTGGCTGATTGAGTAGCTTTAGATGTGATAAATATAAAAATAGCCTTGGATACGAAATTAGTCGTTTTTTCTAATAAATCGAATCAATTATTATTCCGGATTCTGGGCTGTTTATTATAATATTCGTCTAAAATGTCTTTTCAGAAGTTTCCCCCAAAGTAATTTGAAATACCTACCAACCATTCTTTGTCATTTTGAAATATTTTGTGAGTGATATATACTTAAATTGAGTCATAAATCAAAAGGCTAGAATGGGAGTGATTGTACAAATTAAAGAGACCTAAATCAATAAGAGAAAGTATGGCGTTGGCCCCATACTTGTAAATCACGACTTATGGTCTGTGTGTGATATTGAATCGAAGTATATATCCTTTATGACTTTGACTACAAAAAGAAATAGAGAGACTTTGATAAATATTACATCGAACCATATTCACAAGGGCTTAATAATTTTGACTGACTGGCCGCTTCCTCAAGAGAAATTGAACGCCACAATTTTGAACATGAAATTATAGAAGGCGAGACAAATTTGATCCCTCAAGCTTTCGTGCCTACCCATAGATTGAAGCCACACGGGGAGCCGACAAACTTTTTTTTTCGGCGCGTCAAAAACAAAATACGAGATTCAGTATGTTCATACATAGCCGAATCTCTTTTCAAAAAATAACTTATTAGTCGCGCGTTCATATAGATCGTACATCCGCTTTCCCTGATGAGCAAGAAGGAAAATTTTTCCATATTTTGCATTGATCATTTATTTTGGTTTGATTACTTAAGGTGTGATTTACACCAACAAGCTAAACTTGATAAACCGAAAGCAATTAAAAAATTTTTTGTTCGGTTCCAGAGAATGCCGAACTAAAAAAAGTTTAAATTTTAATTGTTTTAGGTTTTTTTTATTTTTTTCCATTTTTAACGTGCTCATTATGCTTCACATAAATATCTCGAGTTCGACATCGTTGACGAAATTGGGAGAACTATTTGAGGCATAAATTTAGTTTCAAAGTTTGCAATTGTAAATATTTTTTGATATTATATTTTCAAATGATTTATCACCCCATTTCAATCATATTTTTCATATGATAAATGTTTTTTTTTTCCATTTTAACATCATGCTATTTTTAAACTAGTTCTAATATTTCTTGATGCGATAAGAAATGTTTAGTTTCTTCACTTTGTTCAAAATTAAAAAATTCATAAACATAAAAATTTGAACCATACATTTCCAAATTGTTGTCCAAATTATTCAAATTTTGGCATTTTTATTTTTTGGAGATTTACATATAATTTCAAAAAATAATGTTTTCTAAAAGCAATTTTGAATTGTTACTTTTTTGGTTGTCAAATACATGCGCAACAAATAAACATGGATACTTGTTTCAGATCCATTCAATATTTCCCCCCGTTTTCACTCAACTCAATAATTTTTGAAATGAGTGGTTAGCTTTATTGAACCTGAAATAATCTAACAATGCTGGTGCCTATCAGATATAATTGGTTTATCATATTGGCATGAAGACAAATTCGTTTTTAATTTTCAAGAGCTCATTAAGTTTATAAGATGGCGCATGATCAAACGGTAATCCAATTTTTTTCACGTGTTGTTATATTTTTAAAAATCTAAAAATATAGGGAGAGTCATCCATGATTTAAAATTATTTTCGTTAAGGACATAATTTGAAGTATTGAAATTCAGGAAATATTTTTGACTATTAGAATGCCCAATCACAACTGGTTTTAGTTTTATTAGAGCAGTTACATTGGCGATTAAAGCGACGGTTACTCTTTGTTTACTTTCTTTGTCCCCTCTTTTGTTAAACTGAGGAAGGATTAAGATTTTTACTAAATTGTACTAAATACTAAAATGTACTAAATTTAAAAAAAATAAAATTGAAATTATAAATTGTAATTGTTTATTATA
>SGJC01000404.1:0-14904 GCA_009887335.1 Henneguya salminicola | reverse complement strand
TCCTAGCCGGTGCTATTTGTACACCCATAAGTAAGAATCGTTGAAAATTAGATTACAGAAATACAAATTACGCCGGGTCCTTAAGTAAACTTCAACCTTCATGCCCCTGTTAATTTCCGCATCGCCACTAATCTTAATTGAATTTTTGAAATATTTATATTCACTCGTTTTAAATATTTTTTTAATTCCCCCCGTTATAAGGGGTTTAATTTTCTAAATGCATATACATCCTACATCTTTCTACTTTGCCCTTCATAGTTTTTGAATTTGTGCAGTCTTATTCTATAGAATTTATCAAAAAAAAGTAACTTTCAATTTTGTGACGATATCATTTTTTCTCACCTTTCTTAACTGCGCCACTTTGTCATACCTATGCGTCTTAAAGCAAATGCTTAAAAAAATAAAAATTGCACCATTCAAATTATTTTATAAAAAAAATACTGCCAAATATCTAAATAATATTTATAATTCTACAAATATTTTTCGTATATTAAAGAAAATATTTTTTAAATTCATAGCTATTTCAATTAACGTGGCAGTTTTTATTATTTCGATCAGACATTATTTTCCTAATCGCGCATGCCTGACCGCCGCCATTTTAGTTCTAACAAAGCTGGAAATAGCATAAATTTCAAAAAATATAATTGAAAATTTTTCTTAAATATCCAAATTTTACGAACATAATAAAAACATCAGTGGTGATACACGTTCTGTTCTGAATCTTTTATATTTAAACATTAAATCTTTAATGCCACACTTCCATCCCAACTAGGGACCTGCTCATGTATATGCTATGAAACTAAAGATCGCAACCCTAAAACTGAAAATTAAAGCCTAAAATTATATCATAAACATAAATATTAAAAAACTTCGCGTTTTACCATCTCCCAACCATATTGGGGGGGGGGGTACGAGAACTAATAGTATTAGTCAAGCCTTTATATTTAAAAAAATATTTCTATAATTCAATTAATTTGTCAAATCATAACTAACATATTTCATAAAGAACATTGAATGGTTGAAGTTGTGGCTGCTGATTATATATCTGACAGATTGAGAAGTCTCTATGTGAAAAATCGACGTATATATTACAAAATTTAAATGATGTGATTTGATTCGCACTTTATGCTTCCACAAACCAATAATTCAAAAAATTTCTTTAGTAGAATTTAGATAAATTATTAATGATCATAAAATTATGCTATCTCTTAAATATTCAATGAAATCCATTCAGTGATTTGAAAAGGAGGAAACCTCTTCAGTCTTTCGAAAACTAAAACTCAAAAATAGAAAATATCGAAAAATTACGATTTGATTTATCGGGAAACCTGTATTTTTATATCAATATAAATTACGAAATATCCGCGAATGTCAATTTAAAAATATGATAAATAACCTAAAATAATAGAAAAGGTTATCCTTACGCTAACCAAAATTAAATTTTTATCATTGTGTGTACTTTTATATCCCGCCACCCTTAATATACCTAGTTGAAAGTAGGGTTACATAAAAAGATACTAAAATACAAATAGGATTCTATCAAAAAGTACCTACAGGGTATTTTACGAGTATTGTATGATATTCAGACACTAAAAGCCTTCAATTTATTGGGTTTTAACGCGACTGCGCTTCCCTTGTATCTGTTCGCTTGGTAGGATTTAAATAATCATTGTTCTTTCAAGTTTTTTTTAGAGCCCTTAGTTGTAAAAAAAATAAGATTAAAAGTAAATTTCGTTTAATATTATCATCTCAAAAATATAAACCGATGAAAGCTTAAAGATAAAAGGCATTTGTTGGAACTTTTTTTGGGCTTGGATCTACATTATGGGTGTGATATCTCTCTATATCCTTCTAAAATTCGTATTTGGACAAACTTAATTATAATTACTTAGATTTTAAAAAAATCTTGAATAAAATAGAAAATAATTGAGTTCAGCGAAAAAAATAAATAAACTGGATAATTTATTGTGTTGAAAGACCTATCATTATGTCTGTATAAATTATATTAAAAAATTTATTTTTGTATTTCTATTTAACCAAAGGTTGTGTTTGTGAGATAGGTGTCGTTATCAACTTTGACAAATATTTTTATTTTGAATATCTTTTAATTTTATTGGAAAATTTAGCAATAATTGGGGTTTTTATTTCCCTGATTATACTCATGGACAAATTAATACAGCGACTCTTGAATTAAAGGTAGGTAAAAAAAACATTAACATAATTCACAAAAAATTTAACATCAACACCAAAAACAATATTCAAAAACTTCCGTTTGTTACATATGATATTAAGTAAGATGGAAAAAAACAAAGAAAGATTATGTTTACTACCAGAGAGTCAATGCCTCCCCAGTGGCTAAACGTTGCCAAATGGATTAGATAGGGCATAAGATTGATCGCATGACACTTAGAACTGTTACTTTACCAACTGGGGAGTCTAAAAAAATGCCTACAATGGCATCATAAAGCCACACGTGAAAAAGGCAATAATGGATTTTATACACTCGGTTATCGGAAAAAAACGAACCCTATGTTTAATTTTGATAAATTTATAACATTTAAATCTAAGAAACATAGCATACAAATTACTTCTCTGGGCAATATTTTCAAGCTTAAGTACTCTACCTTAGTATAAGAAAAGAGTTTTTGGAATATTCAAATGTTTTTTTATTGATTGGATGTGTAAAACCTTACTGGTCTCTACCGAAAAAGAATTTCCCTGTCTCCTAGTTGACGTTAACTCCATATTATGTAGGTAGATCTGACAAAACACCAAATGTAGTAGAAGAATCTCACAAACTAAACCTGCCCCTTATAAATACAATATCGCTTGAGCATGGGCTCGTAGTAGGTCTCCATCGGCATCTCTATCTCTATTTCTAATTTGAAAATATATATTTGCTACTAAGACTGTTTCATAGCATTATATGAAGGTCTTTTTACACTTGGCACCATCCGAGTACCAACAACCACACAAAGTTGGTTGGTTACTCAAATATTTGTTTCAGTCTATTTATTTAAATACTTTTAACTTGAGAATAAATGCTTTATATAAATTTATTATAGAAAATAAAATATAAATAAAATACACATATTATTAAAATTTTAGTCAGGCATCTCAAAGCTAAAAAATTAGGGGATATTATTTAACCTCAACGTTTTTGGTTTTTTTCCTAAGTATTTTATAGGGAAAAGAAAAAACAAAGAAAATGTAGTATATGTAATTCCACACATAAGTAGATATGTGTTTTTATACCGAAATTCCAGGGAAGTTATTATACCAGTCACAATGCTTACTAAAAAAGCTGTGAAATAAGCAAGTGGATGAATCCATTTGAAATTGGCAAGGATTTGAAAATTCTTGTAAATTCCAAGAGATCTTGTTATTATCTCGATAATACTGATAAAGGTAAAAGTAATCGATAAGATTATAACAAATTTACAAGTCGCATGTTGAGTTTCCCCTGAGTAAATCGATAAAATTAAACACAAAAAAGAGACTGTTAGCATCAAACCATAAAAGTAAAATGTAACGGTTGAATAAAAAGATTTGAATCGTTCTAGTCTTGATTCATGTTGAACTTAATATTACATTGATATGTTATTTACCATATTTTGAATCCGCCATTAATTTAAAACAACAACAAAAAAACCGTTATTTGCATGAAAAAAACAATTTATTTCTTTGTCTAAAAATTATAAAGAAAGCCATTGTTTTCATGCAAAAA
Organism: Henneguya salminicola; assembly: GCA_009887335.1. Lineage (NCBI taxonomy): Eukaryota > Metazoa > Cnidaria > Myxozoa > Bivalvulida > Myxobolidae > Henneguya > Henneguya salminicola. The sequence continues at coordinate 11,177 of SGJC01000404.1, read as the reverse complement.
AACCAACAATAATTCATTTGGAGCAATATTTTAAAATAATCTTATCAATTTATTTTTTTTTATATTTTGCTTGAACCAATAAAGCTCCTTCGATTATTGAATACATTAATATATTAACTTCCCGCCTAAATATTACCTACCTGGAAAGTAAGCTGTAACGTTCCCGAATGGTTTTTCGAGTTAAAATCTTACTCAAAGCATCAATTTAATTTGACTAAAATTATAAAAAAAATATTCGTTTCATCCATGTTTATATTGGAATCAACCCCGTCGAACATTTTACTATTTCATGTTAAAGAAATGTTTAGAAAACTAAGATTTAGTAGGAAATCATCGATGGAGTTCTACCGCAGTTTTTAACGTCTTTTACCGTGAGTTTAACTAAATTAATCAAATATCGGCTGCATCAAAATTTAGGCAGTGTAATCATCGTTATATGAAGAGATGCCCTTAATGACATATAGGAGCTTTTTCCTACGAAAAAACGCACAATTTCTTGTATGATATGCTACGATAAACGGGGAACAGGGACTCCGTTAAGAAATATTCGTGTATCCTACCTATTCCCCGACGAGAACATTTTGAGAATACGTTCTATTTACTTCCTTAGAACATGGAAAAGATCTAGAATTCTTTTCCGTCTCAATTGTCCTTTTATTTCAAAAGACGATCTATAAACAAAAAGATTTATTTAACTTGAATTTTCGATTTAAATAAATTATTCTTATTCAGAATTTTAGGTTTAATGTTTCGCCTCTGATCCCTCTAACAATATCCAGATTTCGTTTTTTAGCATGATACGCATGTGTCAGTCAGTTAACAAACATTTTTACCTTTATTACTGTGCAAGCAAACCTTTCTTTATAATACGGTAAATATGAACTTTATGCATTATTTTTATGATCAAAAATATAATTTTTCTAAAATGCCTAAAAGATTTTTTTTTATATCAATTTAATAAAAGTTGTTGTAATTTACTCCAAATATATAATAAGATATTTTTTTTCATGTGATATTTTTGCTGGGAACCTAATTTCAAGAGAAATCCTAGTGATCCTATCTATTACGTTCTCGATTGCCTTAATATATTTAGCTATTTTTAATATAAACGGACATAGAAGAAGTTACGGTGTGCAGAAAGTTCAGCGGGATAAAAAAAATATCAAGGAAGATCAGAGTCCTTCACCAAATGCCTCTGCGGTATGAGGCTCCTAGAGGAGAAGTTAAATGTCAAGTTTATTGGGTGAGGGTTCACTACTATGCTGATATGTGTAATGGTGTATACCTGGCGCCGGCATCAGCTAGACGGGTGACTGAATAGTCCCCTTCGGAAGAGACCAGTACGGGTTTACACATCCAGCCCCATGGAAAAAAATGGTACAAGAGTAATTTATTGACGGAAATATAAAATTTATTAATCTGTTTCTAGAAACGCTTTGCGATCTACTATTTAGCACAGATTAATTATTTGGTAGGCACCACTGCCAACACTATCTGCGATAGGTTGGTATTAGGATCAACTATTTCCTGTACTGAGGGCCTATCAAACTAATATTAGCTCGCTTGATAAGTTTTAAAGTATCTTACCTGATACTGCCCCCTATTAGTTGGATGTCTGTGATCCAAACTGCCAAAGTAGTTCAGAAATATTTTCTCAACGACCTAAAATACACGACTGTTATAAATCTTTGAGGTGTTGAATAACCCATAAATATGTTTTCAAAATCCATCTTCAGCTTTAGGTCAAAGACTCGCAAGAGTTGACGAAAAACTTCTTACTGTAAATGGGAGCTTTATTTTATAAAAAAAAACAATGTTCTAAAATAAGAGTTCTCAAACCTTTTTAACACCTTCTTCCATTAAAAAAAAATCGTGTCTCACCCGAAGAAGAGCGAGTAAAAATATTTATTAATATTAAAAATTTTTGGTTTTCATCAAAATTCTGTCTGTTATCTACCAGTGAGTCGGGACTCCTTCCCAATAAGATTCATACTCGATATGATATAAAATTTAACAAATGAATTTTCAGGTTTGACAATTGCAAATGCACATAACTAACTAGGACTAAGTTGTATGAGAGCTAGTATTACTAAACTCGATTTACAAAAAAAAACAAGGAAACATATTTCTGAGTTCAGGAATATTTCTTCAGTTTTTACTATTTTAAATAAATATGACCTTAATACTATGTAAAGGACAGCGAACTTAAAGCAGATCGCATGACGGTTCGACGCCGAAAATTCACCGCCGCAGAAAAGAAATAATGATCCGAGCTAAATTATGAAAGAATATTTTCTTTTTATCATCTTAATTTAAAAATTTTTTTGCTAAATTTAAAAAGTAACAATATTATTTATAATTAGTTTTTTTTACCGTTAAAAAAATACATTCCACCAATAAAAATTTAATGGTATAACCTCTGTATATTCCCGCCATCAAATTTTCATGTTATGCGAAATCTTAGAAAAAAGAGTTTAGGTGGGATTTGGGTGCGGTAAAGTTCCACACTATTCTTATATTGACAATGAGGCCTATCTCGCAGCCGACATGGGAAGGGTGGATGATTGTATAATCTCTCTCGAAAAAACCCCAATTTATTATTTTGTTCAGTTTACCGCAAGAAAGATAATCTAAAAAAGATTAATTTTCAACTTATTCAATTCAAAATTGATAGAATTTGTTGCACTTTATAGATACGGGTTGAATGAAACAGAATACCCTCGCCCACACCCCGCCAGCTAAAAATATGATAGGTTTAACAATTCATCTATTGATTTGTGAGTACAATCAAAAAAAGTTTCATTAAACACGGACTATTCTTTTGGGCATTGTTTTTTTGGTACAGCGCCATCTTCGTTTTCGTCTACTGATTCTCGAATTGTGGCAATTATGACATTTAGTTGGTTGCTGGATTACTTCTTTTTAGATTAGATATAAAACTGTCGATTCTTCTAAGGAAAAATAATTTTTAAGGTTCTTAAGTGCAAGTAGCATTAATATTAAAGAGCATGCGTGTAAAATAATGGCGAATTCTATATTAGAGATCCAAATATATGATTCATCCGAATTTAAAATTTATCTTTAAAAACTCTATTTTTTTATTTTTATACTTTAAAGAAATTTTTGTATTATGAGAAGGTTTGATTCCTTCTACTATTTCCATTACGCGCATGCTTAGGTTAAAGGTTGTGTGTTTCGTTTTTAAGATTTAGATTTTTTTGGTAAAATACATACGCGCAAGAGCACATTTATCGAGCTGTAATAGTAAGAATCCATACCTATCACATGGTGGAACAAGAGTTTCAGCTGGCCGGCCCTCTGTATTTTAGTGGCTTAATTCTCAATTCGATCATGTTAGAAAAAAAAATAAATTGATGTAATGGAGATATTGAATAAATTGTATTATTAGTGTTATAGTAATGAACATGCAATATTTTATTTTTATGGTTTTTTATGTTTAAGGGTAAAAAACCATTATCCTGAGAATCGCAGTTTCTCGGATAAACTCTTCCAATTAGGAAAAAATTCCAAATAACCGAAAATATTATTATCAGTTTGAGTGTTTATAAAGATAGATAAAATCCGCCTTAAATATTGGCCCAACAAATATTCTTATTTATATTACCTATAAGAAAAAATCGAAAAAGTTTTAATTGTATATTTATCTTAATTTTTACACTTGAAAATTTTATATGCTACGCATGCGATAATTCTTATGTCAATTAATGGCTCCTTTTTAATTGATTGTTCAGAACTGCATAATATATTAATATAGAATTAAAAAAATGTTTCAGGCTTGAACTGCAATATTTTAGTTATTACCATTTTACATACTGTTTTTTTTAGAATTTTACTGATATAGTATACCTGATTTCTCGTAATTGATCGGGTCATTGAACAGCAAACTCTTAAGAAAATGGTTTAAATTTATATCTATAAAAAATAATATTTTTTGAGATTTGATAAATTTTATCCTCGTTTATAATATATGATATGCGATTACCTAATTCTATTTTATAGAATTAGATGTATAAATAATGCCTATCTTTATGGCTAAATATTCGTATGAAATATTAAGATAGTAAATCTGTTTGCAAAATTACTATGATAAAAAAAGCATGAAAAACATGTTGTAGTATTTTAGTGAGTGTATCGATGAAAAAACTAGATTGATCGGCAAAATGTTTATTTTGAATTTACTCTAAACTTGAAGGACGTTTAACTATATTTATGGCAAGGAATGCCTATCAATTCATTGCATTACTGATGACAATAATTATACAAATAAAATTTTAGCCATTGAAATATAAAAAGATATAGGAATCCAATATATAAAATATACCTGAATTATTCAGTTAAATTTTATTAATAAGCTATAACAGGATTGACTAAGCTGTTTTTCGTGATCCGAGTTGTATTGTTGAGTTTTATTCAATTTTTCTTTTGCGTTGAGTTTAATTTTAACAAATTAAAAATTATGCGAAATAGTTTAAAAAATCACAATGTTATTCCTCACACTGAGGCGCCAGTAATCCAGTAAGTACGTTTGTTTTAGTTTTCGTATGATGTAAAAACGAAAAGGCTAAATACCCTAATGCTCCCTGTGGCATAAACATCCAATTACTAACGAGAAGTACCAAACAAGATCCTTTTTTAATTTACTCCGTGATTTAATGCCTTAGAGCGAATAGATGTAGGGAGAGTTTAAGTAACTGAAATTCATGGCAATTGGTCTCCGCCAAATTGTAGAACGGCAATCTCTTCATAAAAGAGATCAATGAGGTTTTACTCCTTCTTTCGACAAAAAAAGCATCATCTTCCATATTTAGTCGTAGTAACTAAAATTTTCATTAAATTAGGGTCAATTGTAAATCCTTCTCGATCTGACAAGGTTATTTTCAGGTTGAGTAGGTTTATATCAAGAAAAGTCTCGCTTCGCCTCAATTAGCAAATTAAACAACTAATTTTACAATTTAATAAATTAAAATAAAAAATCCGGTGTGTTAGGGATTTATCGCTTCCCTGTATTATGAATGAAACATTAAATAATAGTCATGCGCTTAAGTGAAATAAAATATCTTTATGGAAAAAGGAACAGTTGTAAAAATTAGGTTATGAATGTTTAATTACGCTCACATTTTGTGATGTATTTCATATGACAAAATTTCGAAACCTTTTAAATATTTCTATCATTAACCATCAAAAAATGATCTGTTCTTAAAACAATTAAATTTTTTTCTTCTTTTGTATATTCTAACGGTTTACCGAAAAAAATCATGCATCAGATAGTTCGATCAAACAAAAGAATTTTTTTTTTAACAATAATTCTAACGTGCGGTCAAATATTACCAAAGCGAAAAGATGCTCGACAGTATTATAACATTGTTTTAGATTTTATGGTAAGGTTTTTATAAATTAGAAGTTATAAAAAACAAATTCTCAATCTTACGCATGAGCCGGATGCTGAAATAGAGTCTCATCAATACCTAAACCAACTGGCCAGTTAAACCGAAGGCAAAATTTCCTTTTAAACCAAACGGGGAATCTATAATTCAGTGTTTCCAAACCTATATGATGTGGAAAAAAAAGTCAAAAGATTGTAACATTATAATGGCGTTGCATTAATACACTATTGGTCACTTGAATAGTAACTATTAATTAAATTAGTAAAATAAATAATAGCTTTGGTTCTTCCCTTAATTGACTGTTTACTTTTTGCAACTTTAATTTCATTTATAGCGATTTTAATCACCTTCTTTTAGTAATGAATTTATAATTTTACATGAACGACAGGCATTTCTTGCGCATGAACAATGGCGTCAAAAAAAGAATTTCATTCATATAAAATTCAGTGATACTGCAGTCCCTGTACACGCGTTGTTAACTTCTATTGAAAAAGAACACTATAAACGGTGGAATGATTGAGTTTTTTTTTAATATTAAAGGATGCCATTAAAAATTGTTTCATTATATAACTGTAGTGGTGTAGTTAGTACAGTAATATTTAAACATAATACGAGCATTTCAGCTTCATTGTATCGTTTACTGTTTGGTATTTAACTTATGGGCCTTGGCCAGAAAAAGATTGGGCAGCTCTACTGTTATCTACTGCGAAAGGATTTCCTTCACTAATAATTCTGAATTTTTCGTTAAAAGTATAAATAAATCACTGGGATAAATATTAGTTGGAGGAAATTAACGAAGAAAATGATAATTGAGCAAATTTTTTTTTTATCTCGACGTGGATGTGTAAAACCCTTCTGATCTCTTCCAAGAGGGGGCTTTACTACAAAACATCTTGGTGTGAGTCAAATTTCAAGTGACTATTACTGCCACGAATAAAAATAACGTGGAACACTAAGCTAGTAAACATAAAACTTTTCCCTCATGGGTCGTCGTGCTATAAGCGTATTACCTCGCGCATAATTGTATAAATGTTCAACCCAGTAAATTAATATCTAAGTTATGTATAAAAAGCGTTTTCTACTTCCTTACCTTCTTTTCTTTAAAGGTAATTTATTTATAGGTTATAAAAACAAGACAGCTAGAAAATATGGATAAATCTAACAATAAAAAATATAATGGATGAACATCGATAAATCTTCTATTTTTTTTAGTAGTTATGGCAGAGGCATTGCGCCTAATTTTTTAGAATACCATTTTGGTTTTTTGAATTTTTCATCTTTACTTTTATTAGACCGTGAGAAATTTCTTTTTCTAACAATAATATTGGCTTACCCACCTCGTAGTTGATGATTTTTCAAAATTGGAGTTAGATTTTTTTGAAAAATATACAGATTCCGATTTTTCAATAGATTTCTCAGGTTTATTGGTAGTTTTGTGTTTTTTAGATTTATTTAATAATTCGCTGCATTCATTTCTATATTTTGCAGTGATTTCAAATATCAATTCTCCATAATCTTTCATACGAGTTTCAGTGATACCATCAATTTCATAAATCTCATCGATAGTGACAGGTAGAACTCGGCTAATGCGATTAAGAGTTTCTGTTGGCAATGAAACTTCAGGGTTACGGATTTCTTTGAATTCGCAATGTTGAGTTCTCATATCGAGTAGATTTTGAAGGGCAGAGTCATATATCCGTTCAAAAGGATCATCTTCAATGGTATTATTGATATAATTAAAGGATTCACGGGGTTTTTGACTACTTATTAAAAACTCCATTTTATAATCGATCTCATAAACAGTCTTAAATTTTGAACCAAGTTTAAGATATGAAATAACATTTTCGTGTTGACCTATAAAGATATCTTCGTGTAAAATTCCACGTATAACTAGCAGTCGAAATAGTCTTTCAGCGTCATTTCGATGAAATTCACACCCAATTTTATAACAGGTAAGTTTTGCATGACCCGCATCACGAATTTTTGCATGAAACTTACCCAAAAATATATCAACAAAATGAGCCATCGTGAAACGGGGTTGTTTTATAGGTTTCCTCCAATTATCAGACCCCGCATGCGAAACGAATTTAACCGAATCCACGATATTTCTTATCATATGAGTTGTATCAAGAGATCGATATGATTCTTTTGATAAGCAATTATCACAGGTAGTTTCACTGTGATTTTTGCACTCAATGGGATCAAATTTATGTTCTCCAAAATATGCCAACATTTGAGAACGTCGACATTCAATTCTATTCTCGCAATACTGAACAACGTCGTACAAATTTTTAATGTGTTGTTTCTTAGTTTTATCATCACTCTCTGTGTCCTTTTCAATGATACGTCTAATGCGATTAACATCATGATAATTGTAATATAAAATACAGCGGGCCATCTGATTATCCCGCCCAGCTCGACCACCCTCTTGAAAATAGCCTTCTACTGATTTCGGTAAGGAGTAATGAATTACAAATCGAACATCAGATTTATCAATGCCCATCCCAAATGCAATTGTGGCAACCATAACCTAAAACAATAAAAGGCGGGAATACTTTAAATTTATTTTTTAACCACTTTTCATGGTTAGAATTCCTTTCTAAATCTTGCATTCCCGCATGGTATGGGTTTGCAACACAACCATTCTTTGTTAAAAACTGGGAAACCATTTCTGTCTCTTTTCTAACAGATATTATATTAAAATTTAACCGTGAAAAACAATAAATAATGCCAGATTTTCTTGGGAATTCTTTATTAATTAATTCAATAATATCATTTAAAATATTGCGTGTTTTTGCCAAAACAGCATACTTCAAATTCGGCCTATTAAAACTCTGAGTAAAACTAGGATAAAACATCAAGAGCGTACATTTGTGGTTTGGTTATGCGCAATTGATGCAGAATATCAGTTTGAACGCGAGGTGTAGCTGTAGCTGTCAACGCCATTATTGGTATATGCGGAAATTTTTCCCTAAAGAGACTTAATTTGGCGTAATCCTTCCGAAAATCATGACCCCACTGACTAACACAATGGGCTTCGTCAATCACAAACCTATTCAAAACTTTTCTAGATACTAACGATGAAAATGTGGAAAGAAGCTTATTGCTATTGGTTATCTTTTCTGGGCAAACATATAAGAGTTTAATTGATGAATCAGTCTGATTAAGTTGACGGTAAACATCATTTTGCTCCTCAGAACTTTGATCACCCCCAAAATAACCAACCGATACATTTAAAGAGATCAATTTTTGAACTTGATCCTGAATAAGTGATTTTAGCGGGGATACAACAACAGTTACGCCAGGTTCTAAAATGGCAGTTAGTTGATAACATAAACTTTTCCCGCCACCTGTTGGCATTAAAACAAAACAATCTTGACGGTCTAACGCAGCCGCAATCACCGATACTTGATTAGTTCGAAAATTGTGAAGCCCAAATACTTTTTTAAGAACAGCATACACTTTCTGATACATTAAAGTTGATGAAAATTCTTCAATCGAATATTTGGGATCTATTTTTCTAGAATTATTCAGTGTAGAGTCATTTAATGAAATGTCCTGATCTTTTAATTTTCTTTTATTGGCTGATATTTCTGTTTCAATACTATGACTTATTTGGTCATCGATGTAAATATTACTGAAACTATCAGAGGTGGCACTAACTGTAAATATATTGGCACACCTGTATTTTTTTACTTCACAAAATTCAAGCAATTTAGCTAATTTTTTCCTATCAGAATCTTCCAACACGTTTAAAATAATCATTTTATTTAAATGTACAATCTCGAAAACTTGCTTAAGGATATCATCTTTTAATGGTGGTCTTTTTTTCACGGTATTTTTTTTTTCGTTTACATTTATTGTATTTTCAAACGAATTTGAAAATTTATTTGTTTCCTCGTCGCTACTAATAACTTGCACGTGATCTTTTGAAATGTTTCGCTTAACATCACTTAATGACGGTTTAGTATTTCTATAAGATGCATGAGGATAGATAACGGGGGATAAAATTAGGCATTGAGGCAACTCAATGACTTGATTGACGCTATTTAAACAATTCTCATTGTTTTTCATAGTCTCCTCGCAAATGGTGAAATTTTGTTGGGCATCAGGAATTGCTGCTTTCTTGTTAGATTCCCCATTAGTTTGTGAATGTGTAGTTGTGATGGAAATGGGTAAAGGTTTTTTTTCTGGGCATGAGCAAAAGTCACTTTGCATTTATAATTGCATAAAATGGTACTTTATTGATGGAAAATCAGAATTTTCATTTGCTGCTAAAATTAAGCTGGTTATATTTGATTTCTAAATTATCCCGTTTCCAAAATATACTGTATTTGGTTCATAATTGACTTTTTCAAATCCTTGGTTTGTTTTTAAACGAAAAGTGAATCCATTGCTATATGTTAAATATTATCACATAAAACCGAGGTGTTGAAGAATTTTGCATTCAATTAATCTATGCGCAATCCCCAAATCGTAAATCAATCTTCCTTCTCGTTAAATATGGACCGAAAGATTATTTATTTTGTGAAAAATATCTGAAACGTTGAAAATTTAAATTTTATAATCAAAGTAAGTTTAAGAAAAGATAAAATGAGCAATAAAATAGCATTAATAATTAACGCGCGAACAAACATGGCTAAATCCATGTTAAGCGTGCAAATAATTAACTGGAATAAAATATTTCATAACCACATATTTATAATTAATATTTAAAAATAAATATAAGTATTTCCTCCATAAAATTTAAGTGTAATTTTTATACTAAATTCTCTGAACTACTATATACTCGGTTCTTTTTTTGTGTGCTAAATATTTTTAGCAGGGAAAAAAAGAATGAATCCCAGTTTGCGCGTGCGCCTCCGATTAACTGGATTCAAAAAATCTTGAGAATTTAATCTTTGTATATAAAAAGTCGAATGTTTATTGAATGATTGTATCTCTGTCCATCGAGTCCATTCTCTTGTAGTACGGTTTTCTTAGAGCAGAAATGTCGGATATGAAGTTTGGTGCGTGAGACACCCACATTACCGCTGATACTGGCAGTGGTTCTTACCTTGCTCTAGCATATATCTGGGGGTGGGTAGCTGTGGAGCCCTCTCGAAAAAGACCAGGAAGGTATTACACATCCAGTCCGAGAAGGTATAATAAAAAAATGAGACAAAGAGGGGGAAATATTGCCGAATCTATAAGATTTAAATTTCCAAACTGTGGAAACAACGGTGAACCAAAGTTGAATACAAGTTAATTGCCTGATATTCTCTCTTGACATTCAATGAGATTTATGAAAAAGAGGCGTGAAGTTTTGGGAGAAAAGAAAAGTGATATAATTCACATAATTAATCATTAGAAAGGGCATACTATTTTGTTGTTTACCTTTTTGGTACTCGTGAAACACATGATAGTCATGAAAAGATAAATTAACGATAAAAGGATGATTAAGGACAAAGAAGAATCAATCAGAAGTTGATCAGATTTCAAGTAATAAAATTATCGAGAAAAAAAAACGAAGTATCAAAGGTTCGGAGGAATATAGAAACTGATAAAAAATAATATCACAGTTGGATGAAAAGAGGAGAAGTGTTAGAGACTAATGCGCATGCCGAAATTTAAATAGTTTCTCAATGGCCGATAAAAAAAAGTTGCGGAAACGACCGCTAGACTCAGTACTAAATGATATAGTACATGACTCGCCTAAAGCATAAACTCGCCTAAGTCACTACGCATGCGAATTAATTATTAAAATTAACCAAAATCCTGCATTTTATCCTA
>SGJC01000403.1:0-14923 GCA_009887335.1 Henneguya salminicola | reverse complement strand
CAACAGCTTTGGCTGCGGGATATTGGTGTCTGCACAAGGCTGTTAAGCAATCCTCGATATTATTATGCGAGTCGAATATTTCATGGAATTCATTGACAGTAACATAAGTCAACATCTTTCGTGCACCAGCGTCGCTCCATCCATGTTTGGTCATGATAGTACGAAAGGTATCGATCCACTCGAACACGTTTTGGTTTTCCATGTCCTCGAGTCTTCCGATAGATTCTGTCACGGTTAAGTTCAGTTCTTGTATGACCACTGGAAAAGTCACCTTCTGATAGTTTGAATTTGGCTTCTTTGATTCCAATTTTTTCTTATTTTTGTTTACACCAGTTAAAGGCTCATCCAAAGGGATCACTTTGAGGTACCTTGGAGGGTATTGCCCGTTAGTGATGTAATTAGTAAATAGCGATTTGCTATTTACTGTTACTTTATTATTATTAAAATTCATTAATTGAAATCTATGAGAATAACTTGTATTATTTCAGTCAATTCTCTTCCGCCAGCATCACGAAGCCACCCGAAGATTTATAGGCACGACAGATGGTTTTGACAAAGTGCTCAAAGAGTCTTTTTATAAACAAAATAAATCAAAACATTTCAATCATTGCTTTATTTGCAGTATCATATAAATTTACAAGTAATGCGCTCAATACATAAAGAATTGTAAGTATTTGGAATGTTTAATAAAACATTTTATCGCCAAATAAATGTTATCGCGACAGCACAAAAAAATCGTATACAAACAGAATCTAGTGTATGTGGTTTACACATTTAGTTAATAATAAAACGTTATTATGAATATTAATTATTTTTTTACACTACTACGACCTTCAAAATAACCAACATATAGTTCATACATATTGGTAAAATTTAGTTGCAAAGGAAGTAATAAATATAAGGTTTAATTAATAAATACTTCATATTTTATTTTAAAATTCATTGAGCCTAGAATATAAGCATTTTATTCAAATTAGTTTAAATCCGTTTACATTATAATAATTAGTTTCAAGATAATTATTAAATAAATACACATGTGGAGATACACCAAATATAACAGTCTGCTTATTAACAAGTGGGTGTCATAGCACAGTTGGCAACGCCGTTTCACGTAAGAAAAGCGATTTTCAGCAACTGAAAGCCAAGTCAAGCGTTGATGAGGGGCGAGCTGAAAATAATATGCAATAATACTCTTTTTTGTACTATATAAGGTTCATTTTCCTACCCGGGGCAAAGCCTATTCTAGTATCATTTGTGGGATAGTGAACTCCAAGGGCAAGAAATATTTGAACTTTTTAACCCCCCCCCTTCTCCTTTTTTTGTAGTTAAACATTTCATTTGTAAGTAAATGTAAAAAAATAAATGTGATTGCTCTTTTTTTTTTACATCATATAAAATATTCGTGACTTTTCCGTAAAAATTTGATTTATGAATGAAATATAGGTCAATATATTTTGTGGAACTAATTTCAAGATAATTACAGCTCATAATTTTTTATTGTAAACTTAAGTTTTATATAATTTAAAGTATTAGAAGCGGGGGGAGATAAACTTCTTGGATTCAATGCTCAATTCGTGATGAAATTTTATAGAAAAGAGATTTGGAATGAAGATCAGTGTTGAGATTTAATATTAAAACTAGATATCCAATCAATGGTACCTTTCTAATATTTAGCCAGCCAAGCAAAACGGCAGTTAATCGCCTCTCGAGAAATACGAGCATATTTTTACTCATTTATTCTTTGGCATAAAACCGAATTTTTAAAGTTTTATATATTTTCAGTAATTTTTTGATTACCTTAATTTCTATTTCATGGATAATTATTTTAATCCTTAAAAAAGACTTTTTCACAATTTACAAAGAGAATAAATTAAAAATATTGGGATTTAAATTCTATTGTACCAGGGAATAAAACTCAAAACCTATTTTTTTAATGTTTATAAGTAATCATATATTGAGAATAGCGAGATTGTATTTAATTTTTTAGACTGGCCTTTTTTTAATCGTAAATCAGATGTTTTTAAATTTATTAGTCAGTTGGAAGGTGGTTGTTTAATCTTCCCTTATAACAAATATCGTTTTGAAACATACATACAAATTGGATCACCCCAAAAAAAATAGTGTATTTAACGAATAATTGTTTTTTTCTTAATATTAAATACTCAATTCTTTTTCTATAAAAAAAATATGATGATTTATGTTTGATTGTAGAAGAATGTGGGAAGAATCTCTTAATTTTAACCTATAAATATGCGCTGCTTTGTGAAACTTGTAGATTTGAAGTTGCAAAACTTTATGTTATTGTTATCCGTATTTAAAAATATTGCCCCCTCTCTTATTGAATAAAATTTTTTAGGCATGTATTAAAATGGTTTAAAAAATATTCATAGAAATTAAAAAAAAGTACCAAAGATTAAACTTTTAGCGAGTTTTTTTGAATTGGCACATAATGCAGATCGAAAACCACTTCAATATGCCCTCGTATAATTTATAATTAAAAAATGATTTTTTTAAGTGTTATAATATCTTTAATTTTGTTTGTGCCTATTCAGAAGAGTTAGAAGTCAGAGCATCAATATATAATGTTGACATCTGGAAATTTTTCACGAGCTAGTGTAGATGATTTGAAACATATAATAAATTGATAATTTCAGGAAAAGAACTCTATGGGATTTTTTTATATGCTCTTAGCGTCTATTTATAAAAGAAATACTCTATTAGATATGATTTTTCAGATTAAGTAAATTTAAATATTCAATAATTTAAAACCAAATGTTCTTCGGAATTGTGGCACTATCAACAAAAAACGAGAATCTAATTTTTTTTATTTTTATTCTTAAGAGAAGAAATTTTCATGAAATATATTCTGTTTTTATGTGCTTTTGATTTTCTATTACCATCTTATCTTTGATTGGTGCTTCTTATATAAATAACAAGGGAGGTCAACATTTCTTAATTAACATCGGCACAAAATAAAAAAAAATTGGCAGTTATCTTGAAACTATCTATTTTAAATCAAAAAACAATTATAACATCAGAATAAAATATTATTTCGCATTCGATGATGTTTTGGGATATTACGTATCCATACAAGTCTGTCCAAAATTAAAAGATTGTTAATCTCAATAATTAAGCCCCTTATTAAAATTTCCGTCTTAAAGTCTCTGTTCTGTCATTCGTGTTTTTTAGTTTTTACGTGAAAAGGAGTATTTACCAGATCAAACAAATAATTTCGAATCTAATTGATATTCATGTTTCAAAAAATAAACAGAGATTGGAACACTCCTCTTTAAACCACTTTGAATAGAATGAAAAATTTAGAAAAAGAATTATTTTGGCATTGTTAACAGAATAATCTCTAGCCGATATTATTTACCCTTTAAAATATATGTCATATGAAGGTCTTAAAATTTTTGATTAAGTTTTTTTTGGATTTTGAATATTTATAATGGAAGAGTTTTAAGATTAAATAATTTTTCGACTCAATATTGATTTATAATGCAATGCGCCGGAACTTGTCTGAATTTAAATTTGTGTAAATTTGGCAAATGGATAGATGCCGAAACGTCCCACCGTATTGATTGCAAATATAACTCATATAATTACTGTACTTTATATTAACATTGTATCTGTGCTAAATATTATTTTCTAGTCGCTGTTGACTTGTATACTTAAAAATATATTTATATTTAATTATGAAAAGTTGCTAAAAGGGATTTTAATGGGTCTGCATATTTATTTGTATGCAAAAATTAAAAAATTATGCATGTTATCGACATAAACACACACAAAATGCCATGGTTAATATTGGTATTTTACAATACGATCAAATTTAATTTTGTATATTAAACGATGTGTGGTGGAATCTCAAGTATCGCTTAAAACGAATTATTCCGATAATCCTATTCTTCGTGTTAATCTAAAGAACAATTAAGTTGCAATTTAAATTGTTCTTTTCAAGAACTTCACCAATAATCCACAGTGTTAACAAAGCTTTGGGACAAAACTGTAAGTTATACCATATTTAAAAATCAATATTTTAATAATTTCCATTTATTTTTGAATATCTATTGATTTCAGCATTTTGGATGATTTTAAAAATTATCTTCTCTGCTAAATATGAATATAAATAAATGATGCCATGTTATTATAATTGAAATCAGCTCTACCAAATGTGGTGTTTTAATTTGTAAACTGAAATATTAAAATTATCATTTCATAAGACAAGATAAAATAACTATTGTAGAAAGAGATTCGTCCCTAAGATATTTTTATTAACCTTGATTTAAATTTCGAGAAGAATCTTCAAGAGAAATACAAATATTTGGGCAGAAAACATTTTTTGGGATTTAGAATTTTCTGTTTACAAAATTAAATGTTTTTTGGGTTGTAAGTAAATTTTAACTTCCACCATTCTATAAGTCTATTGGTGGTAAGGCGTGTCTTCTTAGCATATTTCTACAAAACCGTCGATTTTTAATATTTTTCTTCGTAAAACCTTTAATGCAAATAAAACTGCCCATTTGAGGCTCTTTGTGCGAAGGCCGAATATTCTCCCTCTGACTTAATTTCTTGTAGCCAAATAGGGGCACATCTAAAATTTCCTAACCTTGACTCACATAAAATCGGCTTTTTTTAATCCCCGAGAAAAAAATTGCATAGAAACATTATCTACCCCCCCCCCCCTCCCCCAACCTTCCTTCTCTCTTTTTTGTACTTATGCTTTAGTTACGTCAATATTAGAGGCTTTTTATATTTATGTTAGCTTATAGATATCCTGCTTCAAAAATAAATAAACTAAGATATTATAAAAAAAAATTTGAAAAATGTAATTTTTTTAGAAGCCTATTATTGGACGCGAACTTATCTCAAACCTTTACAAAAATTATAAAATCAAATTTGTTCATTAAGACGTTCGGAATATTTTTTTTAAATCTCCTCAATAAAACAGCTTTTTTATTCTATGCCATATTAATGGCCAAAGCCTAAATATTTTGCATTCTTCTTTCTAATAATAATGACACTTCTAATTGCCAAAGTGAATAAATTTGTTGCTATAAGAATAAAAGGGTGAAGTCTTTGTAAGTTTGAACGAACTTTTCGAATTTTTATTCTCTCCTAAATTAATTTAAATCTTAATATTCCTTTCTTGAGATTCACAAAAAAGAAACTTTTCATGATTCTTTTATATCTGGCTTCGTAGAAGGCGAGACGATGAACAAAACTCTCAATTTTAAATTGAAGAATTTAGATTAAACTATTTCGATGCAATATCATAATTTTATTGAAAAACACAAAAATTTCTCCACAAAATCGAAGTCAAGAGGTTAGCGAATATTTATGTGGAATCGATTGCATGAGATTTTTTAGCTGTATTATTACTATATTCTAATAGCAGTTTTTATCCATAATGCATAAAATAACTTTTCATTATCTCTCCATGAGGTTTAAAAATATATTGCGTATGTTTAAAAATGTCCATCGAAACAGCTTTCTTGTAATTGATTGTTATTTTTTTTCAACAGAATATGCTCACGCCTTAATAGATGGACACAGCCAGAAGGTGCATGTATAAATATATATTGACATATCATTAGTTTCTAGCTCAACTTCATAAACCCTCATTAAGTGGTTCTTACAACCCAACTAAGTATAAATTTAGCATGTCTTTGCATAATTCTAGGTAAAAAGTTATTAAATTTAATGAAAAATTTTTAGTTGAATTATTTAACGACAAATAAGAGAAACTGTAAAATTTTAGGCATTTAGAATGTTTTTATTATTCTTTTACCTTTAATATGGTACAAACTTTTTCATTATTTATATACCTCTGGTTAAAACCAAAAACATACTTAATTTCAAATGAAAATTAACTTTTAATAATATTATATTTTTTATCTTTAAGTGTTAAACAAAACTTATATTGATAAATAATTCATTAAATTAATATGATCTGCTTATCTTAAAGATAATACAACAATCTAAATGCATATGCACGAAATAAATGCATTGTTTGATTGTTTTCTTACATTTTTTTGCAATCCACTTTTAATTTTTAACAATACAAAATATACTTAAAATATTTTGTGATTCTGAGCAGATGGAAAGTCAAAATTCTACAATATCTTTTAATTTCAAAATTATATATAACCGAAAAAAATTTCGAACAAATGAGTATCCAACCAGCTTAAACGTGATACGAAGAGGAACGCCATTCTATATTTATTTCCATCCTCATTTTCCTATTATATTTGATCCCTACATGATTGAAATATTTTTCAATTCTGAAACATCCACAGGAGAACGTTATCAATTCTCAGTATTTCAATATTATTTAAATTAAGGCAACTTTATTATCTGAAAGTTCAAAATATTTTTCTCTCAAGCTTGGATGGTGCCGAGGCAAAATTATAATTAAAGTTATTACTACCGTAGAAGCCTCTATCGGTCAATATTGTATAGATGTTTGTTATAAAAACTATAAAGCCCCTATAATTAGTTTTATTCTTATATTTAATCCCTACAACATACTTGACACTACTTATATTATGGAAACAGAACACTATGACCAATATCTACTTAATAAGCAAGCAAGTGTTTATTTTCTTGGCAAAATAACTTCAAAATCCCTTCGCTTCTTTTTAAACCAGGTAAGTTTTATATTTAATAAATTTTAATATGTTTTAACTGTTAGTTCTCGGAACAATGCGCTTCAGTCGCAATTAATATTATAAAGCAAATGAAATTTTCTGACAGAGCGGATTCTGTTCAAGTCTCAAGGTTTATATCTAAGTGGGTATGTTTAAAATATCTCATTTATTTTTATATAAAAAACAAATATTTTTTTTTAACTGTTGAACAAAAATTTATAAAAAACTTATATTTTTATGCTCAGCGATATAAGAAAATATTTCAAAAAGCAATGCTTAATTGATAAAACTTTTGAAAAATAATGATAAAAATATGGTGGCAGGTTTTTTCATAAATTACGTAACGGCAAAAAAGGTATTTTTATACACACCCCTATATTTTAATTATGAATATCACCCGCCCACCTTAAATTACAACAAACTTACCAATGGCCCTCTCTATATCAGAGTTTGTTCATCGTCTTAACAAAAATTGTTCTCTTGTTTTTCAAGATTGTGATTTGAGGCACGTTTTTACCAAAGTTTAATGTACTGAAAGGGGTTTTTATAAACATACCCACTTATATTTCAGATTTCTAAAATTAAGAAATCATCTAAATTGATAAAAATATCCCCTCTATGAGCATTTGGTGGCTTCAATCAAAGGAATGATAACGATAACTAAATCTCATCCTTGATAGACACCCGCCCCCCCCGTCGATTAAATAGCGACTTAAGGTATGAGGATTGAGCAATCCCGGTCATTGCAAGCTAATCTAATAATTTTATTTAATTTGGTACAATTGGTTTTAAATTATGCTTTTATCATCGATTTATGTCGTGGAAATTTTATCCAGAAATTCTTTCGAATTTTTATTCATTTTTAATGTGAGTAGTCTGAATTTCGTTTAAATATAAAATTAATAATACATTTTGAATTAATTGTATTGTGTTTAATATACGTAATCCATTTGCGCATGCCTAACGAATATCTTATTCTATTTCATTTCTCCTACAACCTAAATAAATATTTCTCCCACCACCTCCATATTATTAAAATGATATTGCGTTTTTTTGGTTGGCCACATTCACTAAACTTCTTTATCTTTCGATAGGAGCTTTCGTATGTCCTAGTTGGCGTAAAACATATGCCCACAGATAAGCGTAATCTAAGATTTTTATATTCAATCCCCAGTTTCCTGCGAACTTTCATCAGGCATTGGCTAACGCAGTGGCCATCTCTTATTTCTTTCAATATTGCTATTTAGCCGCTGGGTTTGTGTAATTTCTACTGCTTTATAATGTCTGATTCTTCTCTTTGAGCTAAACTTTAATCTTTTTATCCTTTTATTATTTTTTGTTTATTCATGTTATTTTTTAACCCTAATTGCTCCTATTAATTTATTTAAATCTGTTAAAAAGCGATTATCAACTTTTAGATGAGGCTGGTCAAATAAAAAATCCTATACTCGGCTAGGGTACATGAAGCAATATGTTTATTAATATTTTCATAGTTTTTTCAATTAAAGCGTTTGATAAGAACTTTTTTTTATTTTTAGCTTAATTCAATTATTTAAGGAAAGAACAAATTTTCATATAAAAGAGTAAATTTTAATTGGAATCCTGCATTGGGGTTTTTTCGATAGCCTAGCGGTCAGTCACATCACAAGAATCCTTCATTTTAACAAATTACATATATTTTTGAGGAATTCTAAAAAGTTAGCTTTAGGAAATATCTAAATTTAATTAATTTTCATTCAATTATTTGTATTTTTTACATTTTAGAAAATTTATCTTTATTGGAGGGGAGGAATTTATTTTTTTCCCTTGGCATAATATTCGAATTGTTAATTGTATTTATTTTTATAAAATAATTTGATCTCCTTTAATATGCGTGGTGTATTCATTTTTCGGCATACACACATAATTTTACGGGAGACTAAAATTAATACCTAAACACTTGTTTGGTGATAAGCCGCTTCACAGCGTACTTATTCGAGAATATAGAGTCTTGAAAATTGGAGAGTTTTTTATAAAAAATCTTAATCAAAAAAGGATATTTTTTATTAAATTCTACAATATTGAGAGAACAAAATATAATTTTTAACAAACTTTAGCCTTAAAAGCATCAAATGAATCTATTTTTGTTATTTTTTGCATGTTTATTCCGCGATTAGGATTGGTTGCTACTTGTATAAAAATAATCAAGCAATATATAAATGGATTTAATGGGGTAAGCAGATATTTTTCTTTCAATTTCAGGAGATCTTTTGGTCAATTTGTTTTTATCGACCAAAAGGGAGATTGATAGGTGCTCATTTTCAATAACTGTTTCACACGATCGAAAGGCTGAGTTGTTTTCGTTTACTTCGAGAGGCTTAATTGAGAAATAAAAAATATTCTTCATATTTTTGGATTTATGGGCCATATAGTTAAGATCATTATACAACGCAATTTTTCAGAATAACACATGGATAGTCAACGCCAATAAGTGATACAGCAAAAATTGAGACAATGTATTGAGTGTGAGGTTTCTTTATAAGCTACCCCCCCCCCATCCCACGCCCCACCTATCTATAACATAATGTAAATTAAGACAACTTAACTATTAGTTAAAATTAACCGAGAGGTAATGAAATTTCTGGGAAAAAGATCGTAAACTACTATAACACATAAATTTGAGGACAAAAATACGTTTTTAACATTAATTTAATCAATTTAAAAAAAAAGAACTCTTGACGCAAATTAAAAAACTTTTCTCCGCAATAATTTTACAAAAATTAATAGTTTACATCATCCATATCAGTTAGATATTAAAAATTAAATTGATAAGATCATATGACACCTTTTAGTTGCCTCTATAAATTTGAACAGCTTTTAATTGAATTTTGGTTATCTTTTATCTCAATATTTTTATCCTTTTTATCGTCTTATTTTTAACAAATTTTAGGTAAATTCCAATGGAATTGAAGGGATGATTGTTATTAACTATGAGGAGATGTCGTTATTCACTAAAATACCTGAAAATCCTTGTTTATACATTCTTGAGAAATTTGCTAAAAAAATGGTCCCTGTAGGTTATGGACAGTGCATTGACTGCAATGTTATTTTATGCTCATTAATGAGAATGCTAGGAATAGGTTGCAGACTAGTTACAGGCTTTAATATACTACGGATTTTACCACCTTATTCAAAAGATTATATTTGTTTAAATAGAAACCGTTTAGAATTGATTGAGGATGAAATTGAGACATGGTTAATACTATTAATTATTACGTTTTAGGAGATTTCATGTGTGGTGTAATATTTATATTCGAAGACCTGATTTGAAGAATAATTATGTATGCTTCGATGGGTGGCAGTATTTAGATGGTGCAACATATCAAGAAAACTCAGGTATAAATAAAAATTTAAATTCTTAAAAAAATAGAAATCCAAGTAATTTATTATTTATTTCATGCATAAATATGTTAAAATATTTTTTTTATAACATCGCTTAAATCGCGGTTTAGTTTATAATATTTGTACATGTAATTTTTATTTATAATAATTTTTTCTCTGTATCCAGAATGGCCGACTCACTTTTATCATTTTTTGTCTGAGCAATCATTTTATCTTCTCGGCCATTTGGCTAAAATTTTATTTTAGCCATTTCATTAAAAAAAATGCTAAACCTCTAATTTGATAATTATAAATAAGTTGTTCGTCAATTTTTTTATTTATAAAATATTATAAGGAGACTGTTTATTTTAAAGTCATAAATTAAAATAAGGAGAAAAATATAAGATTAAGTCGCTGGCTAATACTGATAGTTATATTCTAAATTATAGGCTCCTATCTTATTAGACCTGTTTTCAAACAAAAAATTAATATAAATGTTTTAATTAAAATAATAATAAATTAACTTTTTTTCCGTTTCCAAACAACTTTTAATTTGATGGGAAGAATTTTAAATCGATAACATAAATCTTTTTTTTATGTGTTTGAATTTTCAGCAACTTTTAACGTATTAGTCGTAAATTTTGTGAGAAAATAATTATAAAAGCTCTTGTTTACATTTATTGTGAATTTTGTTGAATCTTTGCTTCTCCCTCTTATCACCTGATAAGAAATTATTGAAGACATTGTTAATAGTTAATTAAAATTTATTAATAGGGATAGAAATTTATAAATTTCACGAAATATTTAAAAAAACGCTAACCGTCTTTTCCATCTCACCTCAATAATACAGCTTACAATAAAATTAACATGTTGTTATAAAAAAATAGAGACGTACATATTTGTATAGAAAAGTATCAAAATAACTTCAATTCTATAATAGTAGCTTATGTTTTGTATTCGAGACAATTTTTTTATAAAACATCAAGCATTTTTAAAATATGTGATATTCCGAAGTTTTGCTTAAAGCTGTTTCCCTTTAATAGGTTAACTATTTATCGTTTCTTATATGATTACCGAATTACATTTAGAGTTGCAATAAAATAATTTTTTAAATTATTAATAACATAAATTAAAATGTTTACTTGTGAATCAAAAAATATTTTTAATTAAGTTGTTTTTGGCACACTATTTTAAACACAACCTTTATAATTTCAGTTTAAAATAATTCTTTATTTTAATAACTATTAAATTTAGGTTTTATTCCTTGTGGACCCTTACCAATTAAGTCGCTTTTTAATCAAAGGAATCCTATTTCGGTTTTCTATGAAAGAACGAGGATTGAATATTATTTTAGAAATTATATAAATATATATTTGATAAATGATGAAAGTTCAGTTGAATCAAAAACATTCCTGCTACTACAACCTAAACCAATATTAACAGAAGATCCAATTGGGTACCATCCAATGGATCTTAAATCAGAATATAATTATTATGTTCCGCCAAGATTTTCTGTTTATGATAAAGAAATAAGGATGCGAATATATTCTAAAGATAAAATTTATTTTACTGAAAGTTTGAAAATAATATTTGAAATTATTACTCCTGTAATCCGAACAACAAAAATAAAAATAATTGTATCGATTGAGGCAAACGACGATTCTGATACAAATACTTTAATATGCCAGGAATTTCATGATTGTTCTAGTCTCATGTTCGAATATATAAAAAGTTTTTCCTTTGTACGTTGTAAAAATAATAGTCAAATAAATTTGATATTAATTGATATGTATTATTACGATCCTTATAATGAATATATTAAATATGATAGCAAAACAGTTAAAGTAGAAAGATATAAAATTAAACTAATACATTATTTAACAACAACTGGGCTTTGTACATCGTGTCTTTGTGTTCATTTCACAAACAAAATGCCATACGAAATAAAATATTTAAGGATGATGATTATGGTTTCCGAATATGACTACTTGGGTCTCTATAAATGCAAACTAAAGCCATATGAAAATTGTAATTTTATTATTCCAACAGTTAATCTTGAGGTATAAACACTATTTTAAATCTAGTCAAATACAAGGATTTCAATTCGAGTTATGACTGATGTATTTATGGAGCATGTTCTTAAAAAAATTAATTACTTCAAGGAGCACGTTTATATTGAAATTAAACCAAAAAGTCACGTTAAATTGGAAAATTTAAAAATATATATTTAACCAAATTTAGATTTTTTTTAATTTGAAAATTTATATTATAAGAAGCTGCCCCTTGTGTTTAACTTATTTTATATTCTTTTAATTTAAAACAAATTTCAAATTATAAAAATCGAGTAAATTTAATGTCTTGAAAAAATATATGAATTGAAGGTATAAATAAACACAACTATATGAGAATTTTAAGAAAAATATGTCGAAGACTAGTCTCCTTGAAAAAGATTGTATAGATTTGCAATGTCGTAAAAACTTAAATTATTATAAAATAACAAATATTTAAAATCAAAACAGGGTATAACATGCTGTATTTTATCAATAATACTCTCAAAAATGGACGCGCCGAAGTTTTAAATGGGCTCATGGATCGTAATTATTAGCTAAACTTAATAACCAGGTTCATTGCCACCGTAAATATTAACTTATATTGGCATATTAAGGGCACAAAGAGATTCCAAAATATTGATATTCCATCTTTTACGACGTCTTCGCCGCTTTTGAACATCTCAGAGATTATACCTATGATTTTTTCCTTTGATGAGCCAGAAAGCAAGCCACATGAGACAGACAATAATTTTAAAAGCTAAGAAGGATTAAATGTTGCGAAATTAATAAGTTAGATGTGCCTTTTGTTTCGTTTATTTTTTCGTGGCCCGTTTTTAAAAATTTGCATTGAAACATCAAGCTTTAATAATAGAACAAGTTGTGCTTTTAGTAGTTTATCTCATAATATGTTTAAAAACGCCTATTCTCAACAAAATTTAATCAAGGTAAAACATTTACTTCAACAAATTGAATTAAGACTTTTATAAAAAAATTACCACATAAAGATAAAAAACTGGGAAACGGTATAATTTGGTATTTGACCCCTTAAATTTACTTTATTCTCTAAAAGTAGCAATAAGCAAAAGAATTGAACATTGTTGAGAGATGTAGCTTGCTGAAATTTTCGTCGACATAATATTACTAAATGAATTTTAATATTGTATTTTTATAGAATGAATATAAAACCTCATTGCTCTTTTTCTAGAGAATCTTGATAATATTACCTATAGCGTTTGTTAACTGCCAAAATATTCATTAGTAATAAAGCGAAGGGATCTTTCTCTTTAACATCACACCCTAGTTTTTGCTTTTAGGCATGCAGTAGCATTTAGAAATTGGCCTACTGCTTTAAAAAATAATTAAAATCAAGGGATTATACATTCATAGGCAGACACATTCCAGTCATCCACCTGTCAATCGAAAATACAGGAATATCTAAGTCACAGTTTATTCAATTTTATAATTATCAATTCCCCTCCCATACACGTTAAAAAGTAGGCGTTGTAAAAACTTAATTATGTTAATGTCAGGAGAACATAATGTCATTGTGATATTTGCAATTTATAACTCAATTTGATCAGATATAAGACAATTATTTGTGTAAGGATCAAAACTGATTTATTTAAGATGTTAATTATTTCAATCTCCCACGTTCTTTTGTCTGATTAAATTTTGTTTCTGTTTCGAATAATTTAAGATTTCCGTATTTAAATTAAAACATTTATGAATACTCGTACGAAATACATGAATACTAAGATGTTTACATCTTTTGCGTAGCTGGGGATAAAACATCTCCTGAATAAAAGTAGATTTCTTTGAAAACGAACAATAAGCATGGAAGATTACCTCTAATCTAACATAAAGAAAGTCATTTATGCGTAACACTTTTTATTTAATTTCGAACTGAAATATCATTAATAGAGATTTTTTCTATTCTCTTGGGCAAGAGAAATTTTAAGGAAATTATTCCTTAAAGATTATGTTTCAGTTCTTAACATATTTACAAAATTTACGTTCTATAATTCTGCCATGTTGATTTAAAACCCTCATAATAAAGAGTAAAAATTCCTATAAATAAATATTTAAAATATGCGATGAATTGTGGTTTCGGGGTCAACGCAGATGTAAGTTGGAGAGTAAATTAAGATAAAAAGGAAAATTTACACAATAAAGAGAGATAAAATCGCGAATCGATTTTATTGAAAACCAATTATAAAAACTGGTTTACGGAATAATTACATGCCAATCTACTCTTGGCGTGCCCAAACCTCTGGAACCTTAAATCAAGATGAAAAAAAAAGATAAAGATGAAAAAAATAAAATGATTGACGCTATAAAATTGACTTTTAACTTTTATGAAAATTTGCACCTTTTGACAATATTTAAAAGGTTCTTCTATGTTCGTCCTGTAAAAATTATGAATTAATGTGTACCTTCTTGGAAGAATGTAAAAGAATGCTTAACCTTACAAGATTAGAAATCCCAGTGAAGGAACTTGATTACATTATTGAAAATAATTATTTATTCCTTACCCGCCGATAAGCACATTACCTTATGCATTTTCAAGAATTAAAACATCAGGGCGTTTAGTTAGAAAGTGCATACTATCATAGACAGTCAAACTAAACAATAGCCTCTATTGTAAGCGGAAATGACTAAAAGCAACATCATTGAATGTCTAACTGGGCAACAACATTTTAAGATTGATTTTAAATGGGCTGGATTAAAAATAAGTTGAAAACTTTGTCTTACCTGATTAGAAGAAACTCAAAATTCTATTCGAGAGCGCGAAAGAATGGCCTCTTTAACCCATTTAGTGTCAGAATGTAAAGGTAAGAGTTTGTGGTATAATTTTTGAAAGAA
>SGJC01000402.1:0-16516 GCA_009887335.1 Henneguya salminicola | reverse complement strand
ATCTAATCTCTATTCAGCTATTCTTAATCCATTATTATTTTTATAAATTTCCTTAATCGTGCGTATATTTATATTTCTACTTTCATATTTCGTTTCATTGACAAATTGTTTTTGTTAAACTTTTTCCTCGTTTGAAAATTTAATAATTGCAAGCTATATAAACAGAGAGCTTAGCTGATTGATTTTTTTATCATACTTGTACTCTTCTATTATAACTTAATATTAACACTTTCAGCCTAAATATTTTTTTCCGTTAATTATAAAATAAATATCTGCCTGAGTGTGCGTCATACGCTTCTATATCAGTGGCATCATATTTTAAAAATTATGTTTAGGTTGAAATAAAAATGGAGTTATTTTTTTTAAAAGATAATCTATGTTGATCTAATGTATATCCTTTTTTAATTTAATTTTTGCCTGTTGCTTAAAAATCTAATCCTATATTATTTATATAAGATTGCGCAAATCTGGAAGGATAGTAACTTGTATATGTAAAAATATAAAATAATTATATTATTTAAATTGTTATTAATGTGTTTAAAAAGGAAAATAAGATTTATTTCAGTTTGAAATATTTGGAATTATTAATTTAAATAGTTATAATGCTTATGTGTTTTGTATTAAATTTATGTAATCATTTTCATATTATATTTTTTTATTTATTTTTAATTAATTTATCCATTATTTTTGGCAAGAACTATTATGGTTCTTAAAAAAAATGATAATGTTAATACATTAGGAAATAAAATTGAATGTGTGCTCTTTGTGGTCGAAGTGTAGACATTCGCCACGAAAAGCTATGACAAAGGTTGAGGTTAGAAACAGAGAAAGATTTAAATATTTATTAAAATTCTTGGTGTTAAAAGATTGATTCGTATTATTTAATTTCTGTTTTTGTTGTATGGCATCACGGTGGAAACCCTAGGATTAAGATAGTGACCACAGTAGACGCATGCGTGTTATGATAGCGGAGAAAACTGCATAAAAAGTTTCATAGATTTAAAAAGTGATCTAGAGCCTTTGATAACTCCGGTTACAGTTGATCAGTGAATTTAATTAATTTTCGGATACATCAAGACATGGGGGTGCACTTAGGCAATATTAGTTAATTGTTTTTATTTAATATGAATTTTTTTATCATGCGATAATTAAATTTATTTATTGTAAGTTAGCCGCAAGAGGGGGTGAAGCAGGGGGAACCCTGGGGTTAAGAAACATTCGTGTTTCTTAACTATCTCTTTTGATAAATGTTAATATAACAAAATATGATTAAAATTTTTTATCCCAAGCCTTTTCTTTTATCTTTTAAGTATATTCAGAGAAATTTAACTATAACGCAGAATTAAAAATTAAAATTATTTATATTATTTGAATTTAAAAATGTTGAAAAATTGAAAGATTTTTAGAAAAAGTATGTTTCATATCCTGTTATTAATATTTATAATCCAATATTTTTTCGTTCTTGTATAATGATTCTGCGTATCAACAAGATTAATGCAATAAAAACAGTTTAAAATATTTTTTTCATATGAGCCTTTAATAATTGATAGAGAAGAATATCTACCATATTGGGATTTACAAATTATAGATAGAAACCATCCTTTTTGTTTAAACATGAAACTCGGGATGTTATTACTATAAAAATTAACGTATATTTTCAAAGATTCATTTTAATACTTCGTAACCTATTTGAAAATTTTTTTTTATAATAGTAGCTTAAACTTGATTATTAATTAAAATTATATTAACGACAACACACTGCGAGAAGCGTTTTAAATATATTTATATTATCAAAAAATATCCGTTTAAAAGTAACTAGAATTAATTTCTCACCTCTTTGACCTCCTAGTCAATGCAAATAAAATTTAATATTAAATTTAAAGACTATTCTAAGTTTTCTCGTAATTCAAAATATTGTTTTGCAAATTTTACACAGAATAGCTAAAAAAATAGCTTAATAAAGTAAAAAATAAGTATGCTCCATTCTAATTTCAAAATAAAGCTCATAAAATATTCTCGATTTCACAGATGTTTAATTTATAAGATATTTTCACTATTTTCGCAAATTTTAAGGATAGTCTATATTTAATTTAGTATAAACGTATAGCTATTGTGTAAAAATAAATTGGCTATTTTTGTCAAAAATAATGAATTTATTTTAAAATAGAAACCGATGAATACACCATACAAACCTCGATCTCATTTAATACATGTTCCAACTCATTTATATTCATTCCGTATTAGGATTAATTATAAACACGTTAATATTTATTGAAATTGCATCTGATGTTAAATAGTTTAATAAATAAAGACAAAATAACATAAAAAATAATAGAAGACACAGTATTAGTATCTGATTACCAGGGACTTCGAGTATGTCTATTAAACATAATTAGCTTTTTTTTTAAAAAATTAAATATTTTTAATATTGATTTTTTAATGATCGGTTACACGTTTAATCCTATTCCTTTGAAATTGAATCAAAATTAAGTGTTGTGGACTTCTTTTTAACAAAAGGGACCCACATTTATTTTAATGGCTGAATAATAAATTATTTGGATATTTTATTGGGTTTTTATGTTAGAAATCTCTAAAGATATTCTAAGTTTCAACTCGATAATTTATTAATGCTATTAAAGTCATTTTTTTCAATGCTATTAATAATTTGTTCGATATGTAAAGTTTGTTTAAAACAAACATTTTGTAAGAAATATTTGCATTTCAATATTATAAATATTTAGAAGGCATACAAAATCATTTTCTAAAACTCAAAATATTCCATTTAACAAGACACGTGTTCTTTTTTAAGCTTTTAACTGTAAAACGTATTTAAAAATTTAAGATGCTATTTTTAAAAATTAAAAAAATTTTAATCTTTAAAATTCATGGACCGCTCAGATTTTCTCTTTGAAACAGTTTTCCGTTTTTGTCATCAGTTTCATATTTTTATTTACATTCAGCTTGTAGTAGAACTAAAAATTCTCACAAAATCAAAATGAAAACATATATTTAATTATAAAAATCTATAATTCAAACAGATAGCCTTCTTGGTGAAATAAAAAATACTCTTAAATTATCCGAAATGTGATTGAGTATTATAATCATCATCATTTTTTTTTCTAGTTTTAAATGATGCAATAATTATTATAAATATTTTATTATATTGTGAGTTAAAAATTTATTTGGTGTCGCAGAGGAAGAAAATAACATTAATCCGATTATCATTAAATTTCTGCAGAAAACTCAAAAATCTTCAAAATTCGAATTCCCTTGTTTTATATAATAACTTAAAATACAAGTTTTTTAAGGTATAAGATACAATTCTTTTAAATCATGCGCACTATGAAAAAAACACGTAACAGCTTGTTATATACTCATCCCTCCCATTTAAAGCAGCTTAATTTAATATATTTTTTATAAAATATTTACTGTAATTTTAAATTAATTATGCCTTAATGAAATTAAATAAAACCAACAAGCTAGTAAAAATATAATAAAAATTATCGTAAAGGATAAGTAAATGTTTTATTTTAATTGTTAAACTATGATTCTCTACAAATATTGAAATTTTAATTGAGCGTTTAAGAAAAAGTTAATGGACATAAAGGTAAAGCTAAAATACTTCTACCCAGGAAAGCAAACATTATAAATAATATAATATTAAATCTGAAGTATATGAAGACGACGTTGAATAAATATTAATCGAATAAATACTTTTAGTTAGGCAGTGGTATATATTTTCACACAAAAATAAATACTTCAAACAACAATAATAACCATACATGGATGAAGTAGGATAAAAAACATCAGGGCCTCTTCCGACTATCCTAATATATATTTTTGAGCCATTATTTAAACTCTATCTATTATAAAATACTTATTTGAGGAGGGAATCTGAAGTATTCTTCATACTACATATAAATTTATATTTTATTTCCCTAAAAAAGGGGTATAAACTAGTATCTTTGATGGCATGAAAAATCCATCTCAATTATTTTACGTGTACTCCAATTATTTTATTTTACTTTTTATAATTATTTACTAGTTTTTACATAAATAATAAAAAATTTTGAGCATGCCGTATTATTAACTAAATGTGGAAAAAAATATCCATGCAATAAAGAATTATATGTGTTAACAGAAAATTGATGAGATATTTAGAGAATAATATGAATTATACTGCAAAAAATTAAAATAGTGCTTTTTATTATAAAGATGGAAAATTTAACATACTGAACACTGCTCTTGATGGATTGATAAAAAATTATTAGATTTAATTTAATAAATGGATGATCAATATTAATACACCATAATGTTAAAAATTTTATCTTTCACTCTCTATTTTGTTACAAAAACTAGAAATGGGTATCATAATCTTTAATATTATGCTCATATATACCAAAATAAAAGATAAAATACATTTGATGAATAATCTTTGTATTCAGATGTAGTATTTTTGTTATAGCTTATTTGATATCGAAAAGAGTTCTAAAATATGCTAATTGGAAGGAAAATAAAAAATAATATCGTTTTTATATTTGACTTAAAAAATTAAAGTATATCTTTCTTGAAATTCTGATGTTTTGAATGTATTCAAATTAACCATAAATATTTCAACACACATATATTATATTCTATAACACTTTATCTATGAAAAAACACTGATACAGGTTTTAAAAATATTAAACATTTTTACATTGCTAAAAATCAATATTCCGAAAACAACATGTGTTTTCTATTCGAAAATCCAGCTTTGGAATTAAAACAGAGTTATGTATTTTTAAAAATAGACTTTTCAAATTAAATATCTTAATTGAAAAAAGGAATTCTAGTGAAAATTATAAAAGAGATGGACAACCCATTTTACCGAATATTGCTGAATTTATACGTTACAAACATAATCGCATTAAAAATATTGAATAATATTATCAACTGAAAATCTTTAATTTATAAAAACATGCCTAAAGGTGATAGAGAACGAAAGAAATATCAGCAATTTGAATATATCATAACTTACGGCTATAGTATTTAATGAAAAATAGAAGGGCATCAAAATATTGAAATTCTTTTCCAGAGTCTGCCGCCTAATAATTTTTTATTATGCTAGTAATTTATCTGTGACAATAACCCACACTCTCATTTTAATGAAGTAATCCCCCAGTCTCAATTCAATGATAGATTTATTATAATCTACAATTAGAAAAAAGTCTTTTAAACTAAACCCTTTTATGATGAAATATCTTAAGGAAAATATCGCGTGAATTAAAGTCTCCTACTTACATACATATGCAAATAATTTATTGCCGAATGATAGAGAATATTAAGTATACTAGACTCCATTTTTTTAGGAAACTCATATATATTTTCATACAAGTAACCATTTTAGATATTTAGCAATTGGGTAATAATTACAAGTTACACAACAATAAAAAAAATTGATAAATCTTTCAAATTTTTAATATAATAAACTTGGATTTATCCAATAGAATTTGAGAAAAAGCCGCCCATACATATATATATCTTTTGTTTATTAAATTTTCATGAAGCATATTCTAATGAGTTTTAATATTTTGAGATTGAGAAAGTCTTTATTTATAAATTCACTAAAATTAAAGCTTGTATTGATTTATCTAACATCTGACATTAATTTAGCCCCACACCGCCAATCTTTCTCAAATGAATTAAATTTGGGAATTTTTCCTCAATTTAATATAAAAAAGGAGAATGGATTTAAACTCAATTCATTTAAACTATATGGTTGCTTTCATATGTGAGCAAAAATATAAATTTAGAATTGTAAGCTGCTTTGTACAAAAATAGTTGTTTTGATGAGGGTATATTTTTATTTTAAAACAGCTCATATAATGTAATATTAACATGTTGGAGGCCAAAATATAGGAATATTAGGAAAGTCTAAAAATGGGTAAAGAGATTATTTTTCGATAATAACTTTGCCAGGTCGATTGATTGCGCCGCATTGACTCTATTTGACAAGGAACCAATTTTTAATTTAAAAGTAGATTTAATATTTGAGAAGATAATTTTATTTTTGAATATTTGATTTTAGAATAACACAAAAATCGTTAGAAATGTCCGTTTGTGTATTTTGCATGATTATAACATATTTTTACCTTTTTGAACTTTTCGCAATTTATATATTACCATCTTCTTGTATTATTATTCTAAACTATCGTTATTTAATTATTCTGCACGTTCTGGTTTTATGTAATTTTAAGCAACGATCGAAAAATATATATATTTGCATAATTTTATTTAAAATTTATCAAATAACCCTCAATACTTTCTCAAAAAATTGAATTAAAAGCTTAACCTGATCTAGTCTCTTGCTACAATATGATGTAATTATTTTTAAATGCAAATTTCATTAAGAGTGTATGATTTTTATTATTCTTTAACTGTAATTAAATTATTTACACTGTACTATTATAAAAAGCTTAAATATATTAACGATCAGCAACAATTTATTGAGTTAATTTATTAATTACATATTAGAAACATTAACAGGTTTTGCTGAGAGTCAATATCTTAATGTAAAGGATGCAGGGTTTTAATCTAATTTTATTCAACTTGTATAAACTTTTTAAATGAGTTTTTAAATGTTGTCAGAAAGAGATTACACGGATCCATACGCAACCAATGAATTATTTTTTACTTTTTAAATACATATTGTTAAAATTGAATGCCTTCTTTTGGAAAATATATTTTTGAAATAAAACTATGCTGTAAACTGCACTTTTCGGAGTTTTCAACTTATCATGATGTTGTTTCTACCCATCCCTCATAAACTTATAATTGTCATCACGAATAAAAATTTATTAATTGCATAATTTTTAAAGTTTTTAGAATATTTATCGATCAAATAATATAAATGTGAATATTATTTTATCTCATTTTGAATTTGAAATTTAGATAGGACCGTTTTATTATTATAAATACACCGACATACAATATCTGGTAATCTATTAAAATAAATAGAATAGTATTGACTTTAAATGGAAATTTATTTTGTACGATTAATGACAGTTAACTTCCATATTTATGACTGCTGCTTTCGAAATTATCGCATTATATTTTTTTTATATTTATTTTGAGAAGCGTGCACAAAATAAAAAATTAAGGGGTCAAAATAATTAATATTTTATTTTAATAATAATTTATAGTGTTAAATTTTATTTAGTAATATAGTTGGCTTCAAAACAATACTCGTATGGTACAACGTAGATAAAGGGGAAATTTTGGATGAATAGTTTGGTAGAAAAGAGTCTTATACTCGCAGTCAATCTTTACTGGGGTATCTACCTGGCATCTTAGTTGACTAAAAAAAGGCAATGCGAAGTTTTTCTCGATAGAGATCAGTAATTTATTACATATACAGTTCGATAAAATAAACTAAAATCTTTGGCCCTATACATTAGGGTGATAGTTTTTTTTAAGTAGGTTTGAATCATAATAAACGGTTAATATTTTTTAAAAATTTAGAGAAAATAAATTTATTTTTATGATTTTATGAAACCTCAATTCTATTTATGTCCCTTTAAATATATAAACCAAAATTTCGGCGATAATTACGCAAAATAAAACGAGGGCCATTTCATACGAAACGACGATAACTACAAACGTTAACTCTAAAAAAAGATAAAATATTTAAAATGTATACTATAGACGTTTTTTACTAAGAGAAACTATAATAGAGATATCAAATGTGTTTTTTTATCGCCTATTTCTTATATAAATACGGAAAATTGACCTTAAGTTGAGCAATAACTTTTAGATGATTTCGTGCCGCATATTTCTCAATTTTATAATTCGAACAACAGAACTAACAATTCCATCATTGGATTCGTCGGTTAGTAAATTTTCATATAATTTATATATAAAAAGAAAGAGATCAGGCTTATTTGATCCATTTAAAATCAGTTTTAATTTGTTTATTTCTTAGAATAATTATATGTCGAATAAATTCTTAACATATAACTCTATTTGATTGGCTTAATTAAATTTTACTAACTGTGTTATGGTCTCGAAAATTTAAGAATGCTGTAACTTTTATTTAGATTGTTGGGGCGGTAATTCATATATAAATATTTTTTAGTCTTTTATATATTGCAACTCATTTTCAAATTTTTGCCCTTTCCTAAAAATAAATAAAGACTGCATAACTTTTAAAATCGCAAATTTTAGAATTTAAATAAACATTATAGGTAAATCAGTGAATGAATTGAACAAAAACGGAATGACTCGAAATTTAGAGGTGTCATAAAACTGCAGAAAATTGAATAGAAACCCAAAGAAGATTTAAATTAATTTAAAAAGAATAAACTTGTACTTTTGTGGTTTGTGTGAAATGGTTATGTCGTCAAATTAATAATTTCAAAGAAAAGCCTAAATATTAAACTAAAAACTCAAAATTTTCAAATTAACACATAATCTACATTTCTTTGACAACTTAGTAAATTAGTTAAATTGAATGTTTTTTGCAATTTCATATATTATTATCAATGATTTTGCAAATTTAAGTTGCAACAATTCTTGAATTTTTGAATACATATAATTTATTTTTTTACAAAAAGTCTCTCTGTGCAAACTGACTCATACCACTCAGGGAAATTCTACGTAGCTCTAACTCACTTACGTTTTAAGAAGATATTGCGTTTCAACATGTTAATCGTCTCGATAATTTTTTATGTTCGATAATTATGTTTATTGGGAGGAAGTTAAAGATTGTCTAATAAGTTAAACTAACCTGAAGATCTACCTTTTTATAAAATAAATATTATTCATGAGTTATATTAGCAAAGAGTAAATTGTATTTTTTCATCATGATTCCTGAAACATACTCGATAATTTGTGTGTCAAGCCAACAATTATAAATTTTAAATTTTAAAATTCTTCTTCATTCAGCCAAAAATATTCAATGCATTCTTCGAGAAAAAATAGGCTAAATTGTTTATTTTTTACATGCTCTTGCCTGGTAAAAGTCATCAAAGACTTTAAAAATTCTGCATCAATTTTTCGCATTTATCCTGTAGAATTTAGTAAAGCTATATTATTGTAATGTTATCAAAAGAGAGGTTTTTATTCCTTTCTGCTTTTCACACAATTATTTTTATACGCCTCTTTTTTCAAACTTATCACATTTTACCACCTCATTGTTATTGTAATCAAAATTGTTCAACCTAGAAAATAAAAATTTAAGCCTATCCCTTTCTGCGATGATTTTGTCCCCAACGCCTTTTTTTTTTATTATGACGATCATCCAAAAGCAGAGTTTGATACTGACACTGAATTCCGTTGTTTTTTTCCATGGTGTATTTTAAATCATCCACTTTCAATATTATTAAAACAGATTTAGCCAATGTTATATATATCTTATTATTTGAATTCTTTTAGCAAACATAATTAGAACTTTAAATATTTTTCATTCGAATTTCCTAATGAATGATCGCCTGTCTGTCATAAAAAAAAACTTTTTCCTTTTTCAATTTTCTAGATAATAATTTTTTTTATATCGTTAAAATAATATTTTTTTGAATTTTAGAAACTTATTGATCTAATTTTTAAATGATAGAATTAAAATCTTGTTTGATCACAATTTTCATTTCCGTTCGATCCATATTTTACTCAACGTCTTCTGTTTTGGATAGTAGATAATATTGTATTTCTTACTTAACTTTACTTCTAATTTCATTCCTCAATTTAAATTATCAACAAATAAAATAAGTCATCTTGTATTTTAAGAAAAATATACAATCAATATACTTTCTCGTATAAACTATTTTTTTTAAGTAACGGGAATTAGTAAAACTGGTTCTATGCATTTTTTAAATCTTATCTTCGAAGTCTTATAAACCGAAAGGAAAGTAAAAAATATGTCTTTCAGTAACAACGTTCGAGCCTTTTTCTACAGCTATTGAAAGTACAAGCTAATGAAACAGCCAAGATTCCCCTGCCGATTAACCTTTTACCTTCTTGATATTATCTCACCTTATGTTTAATAAGTCGATGATATTATTATAACTCGTCTTTTGTAAAATTCTCAGCTTATCTTCGTTAATTTTAATAAATAAATATTTGGCTGATGATTCCATCGATTTTTATTTTTTTATATAATTAATTTCGAGCCTCAGCCCGTAGAGAAAATTTAGTTATGATTAAATTTATCCTCCTTACTCTATCCACCATATTATGTTTCTATGAGAAACATCTCTTTGTTTTTTTTTCAATTTTAATTTCTTGCTTTTCAATTTATTTTCATTTATTCTTTTAACGAGTTCTAATTATTTTTATAGTATAAGGCACGGGGAAGTTTCTTTTAGAATTTACATTGAATTATCTCAGACAATTTATTGTCTAAAAAATTTTAAAAAGATTTCGTATGTCTTATTATTTGAATATATTCTTTTAAGAATGTTCTCAGTGTCGTATTGTTGAGATTGGAGAATATAAATTTAAAAATCATATTCGATAACATAAGAAATCACTATCTTGAGTTGACATCCCCCTTCCGAATTGCATTTATTTAAACTTCACATTCTGATATGATTATCTTAATATCACAAACTGATGTAGAATTATAAAAATAACTTTTACTTTTAATTATAAAAGCTACAACATAAATACTTATCCGAATTAATTCTGATATACTATCATTTCGACCTCTTAGTGAAAGGCATTCAATACCGATAAGAATTATTGAATCTAGAACTTAGGACTACTTTATATTGTTTAGCATTTATTTTTGATATTTTATCAAGATACAACAATTTTGATGCATAAGCAAAATATTAGAAATTTATACATGTCTTATTCCCTAAATTTTAGATGTAAGCCTACTCCGACATTAGAACTTTGGCAAAAAAACTATGCATTTATAGTCGCAGTATATTTAATTATTATTTAGTTGCTTTTATAATATTTAACTTTTAGCAGATCCTGTTGAAAATTTATTATTACGCAATTGGCATGTTCAGGGCAGAAAATTCCCTAGGTGCGCATTTCTGATTGATACGATTTTTTTATAACAATCGGGGATTCTTATTAATTATATGCAATAAAGGTCAAAAATGGAAATTTAACGATAAAATATTTCCCTTGAAGCAATTTTTTTAATACTTGCACAACAAAATTCTTATTAAAATGTAGGTTAAAATGTCTTTCTTAATGCTAAAATGACTGCTATAAAATCATAAGTTATTCTATTTAAGCATATTATTTACAAATTATTTTTTCAATTTACTGCAAATTTTATACATTGTACGATAAATTTCATCGTTTTCTTTCAATATTATTTTTCGTCTTGTGCAATCAAACTCGAAATAATGAGCCGCACTTTTAATTTATTTTCCTAATTATATTAAAAACTTTGCTATTATTAGGACTCAATAATTTTCCATTAACATTTAATATCAAAAGGATCTGTTATTGAATCTCGACCTCCGACACAATTTTCCAGCCCTAATTGTCCTATACTATATAGAAGGATCATTCTTAAAATATTTTACTTCATAAAATTGTTTATATTGCCTTCTACAAATTGTTAACCTTTATTTATTACGAGTTATATGAGCCTGTCTTCTCAAAACTAGTAATTAATTTAGTCGTCGCTTTAGATCAATTGACTCTCTCGAATGTTACAGCACGTATTTACAAAGAGTCACAGGTCTCGAACTATTTACTGTTTGAATTATTTATTAAGCTCTTCGAATATAAGTTCAAAATTCATTTTTTATATTTTATTTAGAAATATATGTTTAGGACTTGATAACATCGAATATCGTAAAACCGTCAATTTTTGTATTATTTTAATAATTACTATGACACTATTTACACATTCAAACAGCCTTTATTGGAATATAAGTATACACTTTGCAGCAATAATCACGAATTTTTATATCATATTATGAATAAATTTTTTATTCATTAATATTGAGTTACATTTTTTTGAGCTAAAATAAGGATTTAAAGAAAATAGAGGATTCGTATGATTTAATATATTTAATGATTAAATGAGAAAACTATGTTTATTATTGTGTGCCTAGATAATAATTAAAATACCTTGTATTTACGAATTATTAAAATGAATAAAAATCACACATAATGTGATGTGTATATAAATGAATCAAAATAAAAAAAATTAATTACATACCGCCTATTGTATCTTTTTATTTTGTTGGATTCCAGTCGTAAAAGATAAAAAAAACGATATGGTTAATATATTTCATTGATTTTTTACGAAATGAGACTTCGATAAATAAAAAAAATGCGTATATATCGTATACATATATATATAAATAGGTAAAACATCTCTCTTTCATTTTATTTTACTCATTGATGATTTCGTGTCTAATATTTCTTACTTTAATAATGACGGCTAACAATGATTTACCCCTATTGGAACCTTCAGTAAGTTAATTTAAGTGTTATTTATAAATAATATAAGATTCTAAGTTAATTTGTGCCTTTTAAATTTTAATAACTTTTAAAATTTTTACGAATATTTATATTTACAATTGATTCTTATCTTAGTTTAGTTGTTAATACACGAAATATATATACTAATTTATAATATTTTCGAGATGGGATTCATTACTTCATGTTAATTCCACATCACTATTAATTGCTATTTTATACTAGGAAAACCCTTTCCTATATTAGGAGTCGAAATCAAACTATTTTGTTGCCAAGTAAAGCTACCTTAACGACGACCGGATTTACATGTCAGAAAAATTGTATTTAGTTGCTGAACCAAAAATCATAATTTTATATATTTTGTTAACATTAACTAGAAATCAATTCTTATTAGAATTATTCAATCTACTTTGGTCTTAAATTTTATCCTTTTGAGAGATTGGAAAGTATATATTCAAATATTCTTAGAACGAAATTTGTTCTTGCAAGCTGAATATTTTAAACATTTGAAATTTTAGAGTGGTATTTATAATTTAAACAAATATTTGTTGATTCTCTTTAGCCAAGAAATTGAGGGAAAAATTTATAATTTTAACAATCATACAAATGGTAATATCCATGTGAAGCCGGCTTATTAATTTTCTAATAAAAATAATCCTATTTTTTTATAACCAATCTATAAATATCTGTATGTGTGCTTGAGAGTTTTGATTTTAAATTATAAGAATAAGGTTTTTCATTATGGTGTGTTTAATTAGACAATATTGAACAATTGTAACACTATATTATCTTTGTCTGTATTTTTGTTGTTCTTAAGCTTAAGTTATGATTTTATGAAAATTGACATCATTTGTAAGAAAAAAAACTGAGAGCGTGCAATATGTTATTTGTAAGTGTTAAATTGACAATATTTTATTTAAAAAATAACTTCTTTATGATATAATTCTATGCTCGACAATATGCCAAAGTAAATCTATAGTCTGATCTCTTAATTGGTGCGCCCAACATTTCTTATACGTAGTAACAAAATCATATAATTTTAAAAAACTAATTATAAAATAAATAGTATGTTGTTCAATGTATCATATCATTAAAAATAATAACAACTAAAATTAAATATATACAAATACATTACCTCTAAATAACTTATTATTTATTTAACAAAATTCAAAAAAATATTAATTTAAAATAGTTCAACAAAGCCTTCTTTTTTTATTAAACAATATAAATTATTTTTATTTATTATAATATCCATATAAAATTTAAATTTTTAAAAATTTAGAATGTAATAACAAAATTTTAAATTATATCTATCTTCAAAAATATTTTTAAAGCATTATTTGTCTCCTTAATAATTAATAAAACCTTAGCTTTCAGTAATTCTATATTTGATTATAACTGTTCAGATACGTCTATTTTATCTTAGAGATTAACACATGTGCCAGGACTCGAACATTTGTTGTTGTTGTTGTAGCAAATGATATCCTTCTCTTTATTCCCATTAGAGACTATTACCATAATCAGTTTTACTTGTAAAGTCAGCGAATGCCTTAAGCCTGTATATGTAGTTCCGTTGATATGGCGAGATTATATGACCAAAAATTAGATAAGAAAAAATAATCTATAAATAATGCTTTGAAGAATTTAAATTTTACTTATAAACATA
Source organism: Henneguya salminicola (assembly GCA_009887335.1). Classification (NCBI taxonomy): domain Eukaryota; kingdom Metazoa; phylum Cnidaria; class Myxozoa; order Bivalvulida; family Myxobolidae; genus Henneguya; species Henneguya salminicola. The sequence goes on along the minus strand of SGJC01000402.1, from coordinate 2,421 downwards.
TTGTTCCATCTTTAATAGTTTTTATATTTTAAAAACTTGTAAAAATTGAGTTAATTTAAATTTTTTTCATAAGTCTTGTTTTTTATATTATTTGATACATGATTAGCAATCCTAAAATTATAATTAGTTAACCGATATGATAGTCAACAGCATTGAATACTTTTTTTTAGTGAATCATGAACCTAGCCTAGGCTATTGTCTTCGTCTTTCTCATTCGAGTAGAAGTAAATTATTAATTTGATACCAAGGAGCATGTTTCATTTATTTTTATAACATTTGTTGGCGTAATGGTCACAATGTAGTTACTTTTATTACATGGAAATAGCATTTGGTACGAAATTATGAAAACGCTCTAAAGGATTATGTTAATGAATTAGAAATATCAACTATAACGTTTTGCCAGAACTGCCTAGAAGGGTATAGAAGATATCTTGAGGTAAAAACGCAAAAAAATAATCATAGTCTTGTCTAATTATATTGGAAGAAATCAATAGAATTCAAATGCCTTATATAGTATATGAATATTTCATACAATATATAGAGATATGTTGATAATGTCAAAAGAAAATCAAGGGCGTATTCCTAGTTATAAAACGCAACATTTTAAAATTATTTTTGAATTGAGTAAAAATATAAATATCTATTATTATGAATATTAATAAAATTCATCTATCGCAAAAATATATATTATATCATTTTTAAATATGAAAGTGAAAAATAATTATACCAAATCAGAAGTTAGTTTATCATTTTGATAATATTAAATTGACAGAAATTTTAATATAAATAAATAATATTTGCCGAACCATATGGTCAAAGTATATTTTAATGATGCTTCAAAAAATGAATGAGAAAAAATGTGTGACGATAATATAAATGGAATCTGAGATAAAATGATATTAAATAGTTTATTTTCGAATAAGTTAAAAGCTTAGGATATTTAAACGGTAGAAATTTTCTTGAGTTTTTTTTTAATATTTGAAACTGTTTAAAAATTAATAATGCTATAGATGAGACTTAATAATCTCACAAGAAATTTGTTTACGCAAAATAATATTTCACCTCTTTAAATAATTAATTCTTCTTTCTCTAGAAAAAAATTCTCCTTTTTATTACTGTTATCGTTTATTGTAGTCTTGAACATACTTGAAAAGCTTCTATTAAAGTTTAAGATTCAGGCGTTAACGCATCATTAAGCCTTTAAATCCACGATAACAATATAAATGTTGCTAATATGATATTAAAATCCAGCCCATTTAATATAAAATACATAACTTTGAAGTTTGAAGACTGTTTCGTTGCTTCCCACAATTAAAAAAAAAACAGAAATTTGTTCGGAAGGCGACAAGATTCATTTTTCCAAATCTGTTTAATTTATGAAAAAACTTAAGTAATTAGTTCTTTGTTTTGTGTACAATTTTTACTTGTGAAAAGTAAATATTATAGCTGTCTTCTTTGTATTATTGAGACTTCGCAGAAAAACATATTCCCGAACCAAGATTTTTTTTTAATTTTAGATACAATATCCATTCGAAAGCATTTGGTTAGATAATAGGAGTCATAGAGATATCAAACCTAAATTAATTGAATATTCAATTTGTGCAAAAATAACTAGATGAAACAAACTTCATCGATTTTATAATAAAGCGAAGGCATTACTCATTAAATGAAAGATCGGGAAGATAGAAATTGCTATATCTTCTCAGAGTATTAATATTATTAACAAAATAAATTTTTATATTAACTATATTAAAAAATAATTAAATCGATTGAATTTCATATTATGATATATTTCATTATTTGACAATCGTAATAATACTAAAATAACACAAGAACCAGTTTTAGAACGATATTTGCGGGGCAACTAACAAATTTCAGTGCTGATATCCTAAAGAGATAAAATTTTTACATTGATATCTTATTAAGCAGATATTAAATAATTAATATCTATGTAGCTTTTTAAACTTAACGCCATTTAACTTGTTTAAATAATAAAATATTAAGTATTAAAAACAAAAATGTCCCACACAAAAAATTAAAATAAAACATAATTTGTAAAAAATATTAATTTTTGTATCTTAATATGTACTATTATTATGATATTAATTTTTAGACTGATTTTAAAATATACCTCGTGTTTCAAAATTATGTATTTCATAAACTAATTCCATGTTTTAGTTTTTTATGTCGAATTTCTTTTTTCTTCAATAAAGTAAATTATAAAATTTAATTAATTTTCAACATTTTTATACTTATTAGAATATACTGAAACAGTAAAGCTTTCAATGGATCTTTTGCACTTGGGGACCCCCCGCTTTTTATAAAAAAACCATACCAAAACACTATATATAATAATAAAAACATATTTACTAATTATTATGTGCGGAAAATCACTCTAGAAGAAGTAGATATATCACCAAA
>SGJC01000401.1:0-14946 GCA_009887335.1 Henneguya salminicola | reverse complement strand
AGCAAAATATTACTGATACGAACTTGATGTTTCTTCTTTATTGATAAAATCTCTAAATAAAAGATGTAAAAATTAAAAAGGTTATAGCAATTCTGATTACTTTGTAGTCATGGCGTTTTTAAGAAAATTAAAACGCTTTTGCTTCTAGAATATTATAAAATTAAAATAGATACAAATATATTTATAATCAGCAATAGTAAATAGTACAAAAATTCATTCTATACATCTGTAAGAATACGGAAATTAATCACATATTTCCTAACAGTTTTGTTCGTTCGTTCTTTCATTTATTTTTATTTGATTGAAATTGTAAAATCGATACCAGTTTCTTTCGATCTGATTTTTACGGTCTCACAGTTGATGTTATACAACTGCCTGGTGAAAATAACTAGCCAAGATTAGCCGGAGTCTTATATTACTCATCAGCGTCATAACTAACATCTTACCTTTAGACGACCGTGTTGACACGACACTGCATTGTTTAAAAATATAAAAACTCATAAAATGTTCTTAACATCCAACTAGCTTGAAAATATTTATATTATGTTCATTCATTCACCTTTTTTATAGCTTTAATAAAAATTATCTTATACGAATGTTTATAATTTTATACATAAAATTTATGAATAGACTCTCAAAATAAAGCCATAAACGACAAAGAGAAATCTAGTTTGATGTTGATGAATGTATGGAATTACACTCCAAAAAATGCTTTGATGTACAATCCTGATACTGTGCCACTAACATCCGAGGAACTAAGCGAAAATGAAAAAGGGCGACCGATCATAAATCATTCGAATACTCGAATTAGTCGTGATCATTCAAAGGGAATCGAAATTTTATCCCATGCCATCATATCAGCATATGGAAAAACACAAATAAACACTGGTCGTATTGGAGTAGATGGGAAAATAGAAGAACCCGATGGATCTAACACCTATCAAATGGTTGCAACACCTTCCCCTGCTCCTGGTAGAATTAATAATCCATATAAAGTCAGGTGTGGGTGAGTCTCCTCTTATGACTTGGGGAGAAATTGGCGGTACTCCTCTCAGAATGGATACTCCTGGTCCCTCTTTTAAAATTCCTGATACTCCTATCCGAGAAGAATTACTGTTCAAACTTGACGCTGACAATATAAATAAACGTAAACAAGCAATGAAATCATCAACCGCATTCAATAGGTAACTATTTTATATATAAATTTAGATTGAAAGCTGGTAAAACTCCTCTTACTCCCTCTCAACGATTAAAATATCTGTCCCCTGCAGCACAACGTTTAGCTAGTCGAACAGGAATTTCTACTCCTTCCCCATTAAGATCAAGTTTAACTCCTCGTATGTCTCCGGGAGTCACGCCAACTCCTACTAATCGTAATTCTGGAACTCCTTTAACAAAATCTAAACATGGTTCAGAATTGACACCTAAGATTTCTTCATTAACTGACAATCTACTTAAATTTTAGTCATAATTTTGTAAATGAATTAATTAGTGTTTTTTTAACTTCTTGCCCTTTTATCTTTTATTATCCTTCACTTGGCTAATTTCTATTTTGTTATAATTGAAAAATCTTCAATAATTCATTCTATCGTGTACATTTTAACTCAAACCAACTACTTTTATCATTTTATTTTCGGTCTTGAAATGTTCTTTAATAGTGATTCCTTGATTGAAATATATTATAAGATATTTAGTGAATTAAGAGCCTAAATAACTCATTTTATAGTTAGTATTAATTTATCCTATGTTGCTCTGGTGAATAAATATTGGTCCTTTTACTTCTATACCATTCACCATGACTTGTTCAAGCATTCAGTCAATGAAATAATGCTCGTTTTGGAATCTTAACACCTTAAAATATTTATAATTTACGAATTTAATCTGACATCTAAATGGCAAAACTTAGAACAGTTTGCGTGATTCTGATGTAAATTGTAATTTTATCATAACACTATTATAGTCTATAAAATCATTGAAATCAGTATATAATAAGCTTTGATTGAAATGATCGCTAAAAGTTATTTAAAAATCTACCTTGGAAGTAAAATCCTTATCATAAAATTGGCCCTACGTCCTTATCAATAAGATTTCAGCCAATTGTGATTTAATCGTTAATGTTCGTCTCGGTATTATAACACGCCATAAATCGTCGTTAGAATAATAACCACACGCCTGGTGGCGACGCTAAAAAAAATTAATGGCGGTTAATTTTTATTTTTACAAAAATTTATACTTCAATGAGTAATAAAATTATATAAAAAGTATAAAAAAATGATTTAAATTACTTGTCTGCAATTTATTATTCCTTTAATGATATGTAAGATGTTTAAAAAATTAAAAAATATCATTTAAAAATTTTTGTTGCGGCGCCGCCAAGCGGGGGGTTATTATTATAAAGATTATTCTTTATAAATCCTTAAAAAACATAAATTAAGTATTCCAAAAATACAAAAAAGTAGTATGAAAAAAATTATGTGTATAAATATAAAATGACAACAATATCGTCTTGTTCATTTTTGTCTTGTAATAAAAGAGATTAAAAATTTTAACTTGTACCTTAATGTTTGTTGGTTTTCTTAAAGCTTGAACAATCAAGGCCTTTTTCTTTTTTTCAATAATCACTGAATACATATAGAAATGAGTAACCAAATAACTTAAGTGTTCTCGTTGTTAGTCGTATGTTGTTGACTGTAAAAACACCTTCATAAATACTGTCAAGCAATTAAAATAGCAAAAATATTTATATTTATCAGCAGTTTCCGAAGATATGCGAAGTGGATTACACCGCGAGCTAATACTCTAGTGGTATGAAATTTTTAGGGGGAAGAAAATGAGTGAGGGTATATTTTTTTAAACCGCCTTTCGTGCTACTCCTAAAACCTTGACAATTATGCCCCTCTGATAGCCTACGGGGAGATTATGAATCTGAATATTAAATCGAAAAAAAGATAATGTGGTTTCCCATGTCAAGTTAAGGATGAAACTTGGTTTGGATAAATTTCTATTTTGATTCTGAAAAATCAAAAGATTTATCCATATTTTTTGTCTTATTTTTTTAAACTCTACTAATAAATAGCTTTGAGATATTCCTTCGTTTATCTTAAAGGTTTTGAATTTTGATCGAAATTAGATGTCTCATAAAATTGTCTTAAAATCAACTTGAACGAAAATAAACTAAATTTTTCCCATCCTAAAAACCTATTTTAATATTTTATCCTTTATAAATTTATGAAATAAGTATAAAAAAATTTTCACCCAACAACAACATACTGTTTAGTCTATTTCTCTAAATATGCAAAAAGTTGAGCGAAAGTTTACGATATTTAAAAATCAGAGTTTGATCTCAATTATATACTTAGTTCTGTTTATATATTGACCACCTATACCACACAGCCCTTTAATGAATATAGTAAAATCACACCCCACCAACCTCTTAAAAAATTCTCGAATTAGGGCATAAAAATAAAAACTACATAATAATTCAAAAATATGTCTGATCGGGAGTTTCAAATTTCTTATTCAATTCGAATAAAATGTAATTTTAGAATTTGAACACTTAATTAAAAATAATTTCTGTTATGTAGCATCATTGGAAAGGAGTTCATCATTCTTGAGAACAACATTAAAAGTAGATGTAAATGAAGATACCACCACGAATAACCTGTTGAAACTGTTACATAAAAAGATTTGCGCTCATTTATTGTATATCCCCAGAATCATTGTCTATAAAATACTAAAATTAGGGGAAGCAATAAAGAATATATTAATTTTTATAAACTGTTACGTTTGACAGATTTAATGAATATGGACTAAAATATGCGTTATTTCTCATCAATAATATGTGTGATCCGATGCAAAAAAAAGACTCATGAAATAATTATAAAGAGTGAGTGGGAAGTTTTATCATATTTTACAGATATTACACTGGCATCCTTTCATACCATAGAAAAAATGTAGTTGATTTGAGAAAATGAAAAAAGAGCTCGATTCATAGTTTGCGTTTAGGTGAGGGATTTTGTTATAATAAGAGCCAGTGAGATCATTTGTATGGGATGGCGTTGACAAGAACCATGAATATTAAGTTAATGACTAAATATAAAATTTTTGTATTTAAGGTTAAACTGTATTTTATCAATAAAAAAATGATAAAATTTGTTGAAGATAACATAAATATTAAATATGGAAATAACAACACATTGGTTTTAATCCGCATTAGATCGAATTAATCTTGTTAATAAATTTTCAGAATATTACTTTATTTTTAAATTTATTACATATAAATATCTGACACGTGATATAATCGAATCACGACAAATATAAATTTGTCAGAATAGCAAAATTTTCTATTAATAAGTAAGGTATGCCATGATGAAAGATGTTTAATGTGATATATAGGAGATAAATACCCCAAAAATGCCTTGTATGTGATAGTTTTATTAACAGACAATTAAATCACGTCAACTGGAAGACTTTGAATCTATTCACTGCGATTAATAAGTTTAAGCAGTTTGTTGATGGCTAAAAAAAGTAAGCCAAGCTAAGATATCTGAAGGAAATAAACGAGAATTTATAAAGATATTAAAAATTTACAATTTATTTGCAATTATATTTATTGGCAGGGGCGGGTTTAAATTTCTGCAACATTACGGTGGGAAAAAATTTATAAATAGGATTGAGTGGTATTTAAAAAAAATGTGTATGTGTTTAATGTAATCGACCTATAATTTTTTTCTTCATTTCAAATTTTGGATTGGTTTCATCCGCATGACACAATGTCTAATGTGATAAGTAGCCAAACACTTATGAGTGACTGGTTACACAAAATGGATACAGATAGCCAAATTTGATAAAAAAAAAGGATAAAAAAATATTGCAAAAAGAACACATATTTTCTAAAAATTAAAAAAATACTCCAACAGGCAGTAACACATTAATTATCAGTTGCGTATAATACGATATATATAGTAAATTGTAACTTTTGTAGATCGAAAGATTAGGGAGTTAAAAATTTAATTCAATTAAATAAGGAACAGAATTAAAAATGTAATTTGGTGAAGCGGAGATAATAATTAAAATATATGTTATTTGTAGGTAGGTAAGTGTGAATTTTTGGTAAAAGTTAAGACATGATAATTATACAAAAGATTCACTAGTATAAGAAAATCCTTCGAATTGAGAATTAGAAATATTATCAACACTAGAACATGGAGTGATTGTAGGTTCTTCACTGGTAAATTCAGGATCAAAATATGAAACATCTATTTCAGATTTCTATATTTTTATTTAAAATATTTTACCACAATTGGAATAAAAGGAGGTTTGATTGATTTTGATTGAAGTAATTTCCAATTGAGAGATTCAAAAAATTGATGATTCATTATTTCTTTTTCACCTAATTTTGAATTGCATCCAATTCTGTTTGAAGCATCTTTCTCTAATAACTATTTACATTAAAGCATTTATAAATACTCTAGAAATTATTTCACCAAGTTTTTTGTCTAATCTAGTTGGAAAAAAGACTTTATCGTTAATAATAGAATAAAAAAGCTTTTCTTCAGAATTTCCTGTAAAAGGTGCCTAGGGATGATGTATAATATATATTAATATCTTACTACACCGAGAGCCATTTGATAAATAATAACTCCAACTGACCACCAATCAATTGAATATGAATATGGAAGTCCAATAATCATCTCAGGAGACATATAATCAGGAGTACCACAAAATGTTGTTGTTTTATAATCATTTCTTGGGATAGATTTAGCAAGACCAAAATCTGTTAATTTAATATGTCCATCTGTTTGAATTAAAATATTATCTAATTTTACATCCCTGATATAGATAGATTATCATTTTTTTTACCTGTATAAAATAAATCTTTGATGTAAAAAATTAAGAGCACAATATAATTCAGCTGCATAAAATCTAAATAAATTAAATATAGTGTATTATATTTACTGGCATTGTATCAATGTAAATCGTTGAGCTTTTTGAATATGAAACATTAAATCTCCTCCAGCAATAAATTCAGTTATTAACCATAATTTATCCTAAAATAGAATCATTTATCTATTCATAGTTATACTTTTGTTTTAAAAGAACAGTGTAATGATACCAAAAATGGACATTCGCGTCCTTCCAAAAGAACATGTTTTTCCAACATTAATGATTCAATGTCATCATCTTCTATGATTTTAGCTTTATTCAAAAGTTTAGCTGCGTATATTTTTTTAGTTTTTGTGTGTCTTACTAAAAAAACCTTATGGTTATAATTAATTATAAGTCAAAGTACTTTCCCATAACTTCCTTTTCCTAGTTGACAGAGAACATCATAATCTTGTTCACATAATGGATTTTTTAATGGAAAAAATGACTCATCAATTTTAATATCCTTCTCCTTAATCTAAGTTTTATATATCTCACATTTTTATATTTTAGTGCAGGTGACTCTACAGATTCATCTATCGTTTTGTTGAAAAAAGAAAATGTCTGATTAAAATTTTCAAATATAATAAATATTACCCTTGATTTAAATGATAATAATTTTAATTCTTTTGATAGGGATTTTCTATCTACTCCACACGGGCTGCATACACTGTATTGGCATCTCTTATGAACATTCATCTTGCATTCTATTTAAATAAAATAAATATTTAATGTAACAAAAACAAATACAAATACAATTTTTTTAAAAATTTAGTCGCCCTTACTTGTATATTTCTAAATAAATAACATTTAATCTCGGTGTGTCTTTAAATATAATCTCCATTTGTACTGCGTTCATAGAGGAAATGTAATATATATAGTGGGGAGATATTTAATAAACATCCAGAATCTAGAGATGGACGGTTGTCAATGAGTTTTCTAAAAATTTCTGGTAATACGTGAATTTTCTTTCCAACAAGTTTTATATTTAAAACGGAAAGGCAAGAACAAATAAAATTTTATTACAAAAAGTCCAGAGTTTCATAGATAATGCCCCAACCTGACCATAAATGATTCTAGTTCTCTTATGAAACAAAACTTAATCTCGAATATAAAAAGCAACATTCCCTTAAAATTTGACTCTTCTAACAAAAATAAGATATTGTCAAGAGTTACTTTTACTTAGCTTAGCATTTCTCAAAAGAAACACCATTGCCATCTCCGTCACCTGTCCCTTAAAGCAGATAAGTATATTTTACTCATCCACCAGTTGACAACAAATTTCATGTTTTAGGAGAGTGTTTGTGTTGCTGAATTACAACTAAAAAACAATAGAATGTGATCGCCATGTCTTAGGCACATATGGCCCACATTGGTTATTTAGATGGAGCAAGGCTAGAAGAATGTGATATATGATCTGGGAAAACATATATTTTTTTGCTTAAAATCGTGGTGTCTAATTCGTAAGTAATAATTCAAAAACTTATATCGATGAGCTTTCCTAATATATTCAAGCGCTAATTACCTAAAACACTGAACATAGAACCCATAAAAAATTTTAGAAAAAGATAAATGCACAGAATAACAAAATATAAAAAGAAGAGCCTTAATTCATTCGTGTTATTAAGATACTCAAAAAATAGTTTCTCTCCAGACAATCAGATAGTGGAGCTTGGAATCTCGAGAAATCGAAAGAAAAAAAAATCACTCTAAGAACCAATCACCAAACGCAGATATTCAGAGTCCCTACCCTAGATGGATTAGGTTCGTTGTGAAATTAATTTAGAGGGAGATATCAGCGCTACAACTTACTTTTCCTGCATTTGATTAATGCCCGCCGAGAAATTCTCAAGTTCTTGGTAGAGACTAATGTGGTTTTATCAATTTCGTTACTAGCAAAACAATAAATCAGTATGTCAAGGATAGGGTATAGGTTAGACAGATAACCTCTAGATATAAATTTGTCCAGAAAAAATTTAAAATAAAAGATTTTGAAAAAACGAATAATCTCAGCCGCCCACCACCTAAATGGTTGTTTCGAATTTAATGAGAGCAAGACTGGCTATGATGTAAAATAATCCTTTCTTAGCATCAGTCAGGCCTAGGTCGCTTTTTGAATATAAAATATGAATTATGTGATGTATAAAAAAAAATTTGAAAGTATTACAAACATACAGTATTTAAGATAAGGAGACTGGTATTATCGCTGGTAGAAGGAAGTTCGAAAATAAATACTATATTTTCTGATGTTAAAGTTACGAGAGGATTAAGGAAGCTTGACAAATTTTATTCACCCTCTTTTAGGTCGCCGTAATAAAAATATACTTTCAAAAAATAAATATAAAAAAAGACGGTAACAAATGGTAGGGGGGTCAATAAAAGTTAATGTAATCATAAGAGAGGTATAAGACTTACCAACACATTGCATTCCTTGTTTGATGACGCCATAAAGTAGACTTCCACAATGGGAACAAAATGTTGGACGAGAGTATGAGTGTACTTTGAATATATGCGGCACATCAAGTTTGACAGAGTTCTTGTATAGAATGAATAATTGTTACCAGTTCCTGTTGACTAGTGCCAGTCTTAACACAGGGGGAAATAATAAAATTGACGCATTTTTTATGGATTACTGCTCTACAGACTTAATAATCGAGTATTGATATATATTACTTTTACATTGATAACCCTGTCGATTAAAAACACCCCTATGGTGATAAATAAGTTACATACCACATGAATTTGGTGCAATGAGAGCAATATGTAGGTTGTGGGAAATAAGTAGATACAAAATGGTGGCTGAGAATAATATGAATGTTCCTTTTGACCGCATTGCGGCGTAACGGTTGAGCCAATCTTGATAGTCCTTGAAAGCTTGAATTTAGAGAACTGCTGACAGTGAGTGTATGCGAGCGACTATAATTTGTGGCCAGCATAATATTTACAGAGCCTTGAGGTAATAAGGATATCTAGGTTAATATAAATAGCACTCACCGTCTGCATTACGTTTGGTGTTAGTGAAGAAAAAGAAATATCTGCCGTTGCGATTAGTATGTTATTTGTGTTATAAATCTCAATTATTAAAATATTAATTTTTGTTTCTTTAAAGGGTATATCTTCATTGAATAAAAACTGTTCCCTTCCTTTTACAGATATTGTACGTCCAAGGAAGTAACCGTTATCCCCAAGTATCTTCAGATAGATTTTCATAGACTTTTTGTCTTTTTGAATAAAAGATAGACGGCTTTTTGAACACACATATATCAAATCAGCAGCAGATAAGATCTTAATAACAGAGGGGGATATATTTCTTGTTTCGTCGGTTTTTAGCATCTCTTTTTTTAAACAATATAATTCGTGTATCTAAAAGGCATGCGTAATTTTTATTGCTAATTAGCACCCAGAATAGCATTTTAAACATAAGAACATAAAAAAATATTCATTCTTTTATGATTAATACAAAAAAATAACTTTTTAACTAAATAAAATTATTTTAAAATTTTCAACATTTTATAAATTGGCAATTATGGAAATTTAAGGACTCTTCTTGGGCGTGTCTGTTATTATTTTTGAAAATGAAAAAAAATAAATGAATGCCGTAATTTTTATCCATGTTTATATTAAGTTTGAAAATCCCAAATAAACATATCGAATATAAATGGCATGTTAGGAGGAGCACAAAATCAAATCGTTATTATCTTTTGTGTCATATTTATCGTAAAATAATAGCTAGGTTTTTTTTATCATGAAGGCGGAAATTCCCGTTCAAATTCGTTCGATAAATGTTTTATCTTCCCGATGTTTGTAACTGTTATAAAGAAACGGCAACACCATTTTTGATTAAACGGGGTAAAAGGATTAGTCTATTAAATCTCGTATTCTCCATGAATATCTTAACAGTTTGGAAAACGCACGAGTTTTTTCAACTGGCTTTGTAAAATCGATTTTGGCCATTATTTCGGATAAAATTTTGAAGCTTTTCAGTTAGGGCTTTCCAACTGTCATGTAGGTAAGGCACTGATCAAGATTATAACAATTTCAGAAAAGTCGAATACTATGCTTCATAAAGATTTTTTTATCGGATATAAATATAAGGATCGAGCCCAAGATTCCTGCAACCGATATCAGAATCATAACATTTTCCGCTAGTGTTTCACTGAGTCAACGCCACACGAGATAGAATGATGGATTACATTCCAATGTATATTTAAAAAAATCAGATTTAAATTTTTTCACAAGTGGGACTTAAACCAACGGCTTAGGCACGGAATGCGAGGCGATCACCGATTTTCATATTTTAAACGTAAAAATTTTTTGAATCTATTTATTTTTAAACTAAACTAATAATTTCTTTTAATTTTGTTCAAGAATTCTTTTAAATGTTGTTAAAATTTTAAAATATTGGACATATTTAATAAAAAACTTTTATCTTCTTCTGAAAATATATTCTGCGACTTTTTTTTTCATGATTTTAAGCTTGTTAGTGGCTATAATTTTGGAAGAAATCTATTAAAACACGTAAAAAAATAGTACGCAGGCGCGCCCGCTTGCTTTGAAATCTTGACTTAGAACAGTTGTTGTGGGATAGTCTCACACCAAGCTGTGACCCAACCTTTCCGTCTACAAAATCCTACAACTGGTATATGTATTTTTAGATTTAATTTAAACATATTTAACATTTTGATAATTGAGACATAAAATCGAAAATAAAACTTAAACGAATATATTAGTAAAAAAATATTTTTACTGATTTAAATCATTTAAATAAAATACTGAGTCGTTTTTTCTCCCTGCGGCGAATATTCCGCAAACGCCAATTGCGCAAATATTTTCTCTCCTTTCTTTGCAAACTATTTAAAATATAAAAATATTTTTTATAATGTTTTGCGATTTTTATTTGGTAAATTGACAATAAAATTTTTACCAATTATATTTTTGTTTTTATTATTTTTAGGCTTAATCCCATTTTTTTCAAACATATTCTAATCATTTGAAGGGATAAGTGTCATAGACTCCAACTGAATAAGAAAGTAACCAAACATACTGTGGCATAGTAAGACACTCTAATAGAGGTTTGGACTCGCGTATCGGTTAGTCGCCTTTCAAACTGCAACCAGCTCTAATGTATATTTGAAAAATCAAAAGATATTAGGCGGATTTAGTTTGTCAATTATTTTTCCATCTCCCGCTATAAATATTGGACGGTTATTTTTCAGACCAGTTCCAGAATGTGGCGTCCCGACTGCTAACTACAAATCCTTTACCGTTAAATTAATTTAAAAAAATTAAATTCAAGGATATCTGATACAGAATTCCCCTCGCCATTATTTTACACGCATGCTCTTTAATATTAATGCTTCTTCAGCTTAAGAACGTTAAAAGTTAGTTTTCCTCGAAAGAATCTACAATTTGATTTCTAATCGAAAAAGAAGTAATCCAGCAATCACCTGAATGCCCTAATCACCACAATTCTAGAATCAGTACACCCAAAAAAATTCCAAAAAAAATGGTCCATGTTTAATGAAACTTTTTTTGATTCCACTTGCATTTCAATTGATGAATTATTAAATCTATCCTATTTTTGGCTCGCCGCGGTGGGGAATTCTATCGCATTCAACCATACTTTCAAATTAGCAAACAATTCATTAATTGAAATAAAAAATTTTTAGTTTTTAATGATTTTTAAAGAAATCTGTTATTTTTGTTTGCTTCATTCCTTTAGAAATATGTATACTAAGATCCTCTAAAAACGCTCAATATGAAGGAGATGTTTCTCCAACCCTTCATGAGTTTGTAAAAAATAATGAATTGTGTCTAATGTCTGCATTGCTTCTTTGATTATTGGGATGACTCTATTTAAATTTGTGCCATCTAATTCCTCGTCTTCATTTTTGTAAGATGCTTAAACATCTCAAAAATTTAACCCTCAGAAACCCTAGCTGTTGTGGACAGGTCTTTATCGGCCTCTACAAAGCACTCAAAAATGACATCTTCAGCCTCTTTAAAAAACGATCTTAATCGATCAAATATATTTTCAGGGTCCTGCTTATCTTCGTTGACCTCAGTGTCGTTATTCATTGTGTCTGAGGCAAAGCAATGTCGAAAACAATTCGCAGCAGTCTTTTCGGACACGGCATCCCATGATAATTTGATGAGATTCAAAGCATCCAGTAGAATGAGATCAAAATCAATTTTGTTTTCATTACAGAACAGCATGCCTATGACAAGGCGTTTCTTATACTGGCATTTCATTGATTTGATGATCCCTGCATCCAAGGGTTGAGTTTTAGATGTGGTATTTGGGGGAAAGAAATACAATTCCACATTTGCTAATCTCGTAATTTTTGGATGTGCATGACATCGACCGAGAAAGGACGCCACTTTGCGAGTTTGATTCCTCATTTCCTTGTCGATTGAACTGACGAATTATGTAATATTGTTTGTCATTCAAGCTTTTCGAATTGCTCGATTAATGACTGGAATATGCAGGACATTTTTTAAAGCATTGTGGTTTTACATATTTTCCAATCCCCAAAAGAGGTAACTTCTTTCCTGACATGCTAATACAGTTATTCTTCGTTTGGATTTTTTGCCGCCGTGAACACATTCTTGTTTGAAAGCCAATTTTTTTTTTAAATCTCTTAGCTTATGACTTCTTTCCAGTGATGGATAGACTCAGCAGACACAGAAGAGCTTTCGCTGGCCATTCTTTTAAAAGAAATCTCGTGTTGTGCTTTCCAGCAACTAATCTAACTCATGTCAGCGTCCTCGTTTTGTCGCCATGTCCGAAAGATTTCTAGCATATTTGGTTGCTTGCTGTCTGACATTTCTTCTTTTATTAGCAAATCTGGTCTATCTGCTCTCATAGCATAAAACCAATGCAACAATGCTTTACCAGTTGATGCCTATTTTGATTGTTTTATTCTTTTCACTTTTCATGAAATGAATTCATTTTAATATTTTCCGACTTTCTTAAAATATCACTCAATTTTTGGTGCTTTAGTTTATAATTATTTGCGAGTTCCATTTTTTTTACGTTTGGATGAGCTTCTGACCAAAAAAATAATTTCATATTTTTCAAGTGGAATTTCAGTTCTTGATCGTTTTGAATCCATACAAAAAATGTACATTAAAAAATAAAAATATAAAAAACCGGATTAAAGATACAAAATATACAGGGACTTCAAGAATCCACCTGAATCCGGATTACACAAAACAGTATTAAGTTGACTCATTTTAATCGGTTTAATAATAAATTTATTTGGGACTTGAGAATTTATCCCGATTATCCGAAACCGGATTCAGCGAATTATACTATATTTAGCAATTTACAAAATAAACAATACGCATGCCCAGTTTAATGATATATGTATCACTTAATGAGTGATTCAGCCATTATTAAATTGTGCATAACAATTCGTAATATTACAAATACAAATGAACAGAGTGGTATTCTCGAAAATCTACGATATATTTTCAGATATGATTGTGTGCAGCTAGATTACCGATATGAACCTAAAAATAGCATACTTTGATTTTGGCGTTAAACTTAGTTACTCATCGCCGTTTAAACTATATTTACAACTTTACACAAGTGCAGCTTTAAAGGCCAAACGAAGACTAATAAAGATTACATTTCCTAATAAAAAAAAGTAGAATACTTATAAAATGCTATAAATTGAATAATAATGTAGAAAAATGGAGGGGAATTATTTTATGATTTTTTCAAATTATAATTCTCATTAAAAACTTTTTTAAATTTTGGAACGTGTCAATGGTTAAAAAATAGGTGCGGGACGTATTAATATAATTTCATTAATTTTAGCTGAAGGGGGCTATTATAACCGCTATCCTCACACTAAAACAAAATACAATGTTATATTAATTTGACGCGTGCGCATATTTCGGGATAATTTCGGCCACCCTAAATTTCAATTAAATATATACTTGGTTTGATCCATTTTTAGTTTCTTTATCTCAGCCAAATATTTATAAAAACGAAGTCTACATCTTTCCCAGGCTTTTTTTTATCACTCAATTGGTATAAAATATGTGAGTGGATTAATTTCATTTGATGGAACTTTAAATTTTTATAACTTATGTAACAGATAAAACAACATAATGGCTGTTTGACACTAAAATTGATTTTATAATTATTTTTATTGTTGTTGTTATAAGGCACGGGTATTTATGAGGAGCTCGACACGTATTCCCTCTGTAAAATATATTTATAACAAAAGCTCCCCGAAATGTTGATTTTTTGATTAAAAACAAACAAAAAAGACAATTGGAAGAAAAATAATGCATAAAAAAGTATATATGTAGCAGTGTGGACCTTAAAGGCCATGGATTCATGATCTGAAACCTTGCAAGAAACATAAGGCCCTTATTTGAATGAATAAAGCCAAACCATCAAATATAAAACATCAATTCTCAGCCTATATTGTTTTTAGACTATCAAATTCTAGCATTGGTTAAAAAAAGCCAAGTGTATTGATGATCTGCGCATGCGATCATATATAAAAAAAGAGAAAATTGAAGGGAAGTAGTCAATTTGTTTACATTTGCAATATTATGTATTGTTATAAACAACGACCTGCACATCTCCAAGCAATCGTAGGTATGTAAAAACAATTTTATTTCAAACCAGATAAAAGAACAACTGATATTATATTCCAGAAAATTGCTTACATGTTATTGAGTATAATCTTAGACCTCAATAACCAAAAAGATGTCTTATGAGATTTTTTTTAATGATGCTTTTCTCAATTCGTGGATTTAATGACGTGTTTGCTTGATACAAAGCAGTATTTTTAATCAATTTTCTTATGTATTTTGACTTAATATGGAAATGCCTGTTAGTATAAATATGTTTTTGAAAAAGTTGTTCAAACTTTTTGCTAAATTCTGAAACTCCTTTTGTACTAAAATCCAAAATTGTATCAATTATACACTGTAAAAAATTTTCAAAAAGAACGGGCAGAAGACAATTAAAGTAGGAGATCCTTTTATGTTTTTTTT
>SGJC01000400.1:0-14957 GCA_009887335.1 Henneguya salminicola | reverse complement strand
TAATTTCTATACTTTTAAGGTTGCGGTACCAAGTGACATTTTAAATAATACGAGATTTTACGATTAATTTAATTTTAATTTTTTTCGGTGATATATTATTCCTTTTAATGTAGTTCTTTTTAAGATTTCCATCAAAATTTTTAGCCCGCTTTTTGAAAAATTATCAATATCTTGTTAAAATTAATATCATTAAACTCTTTTCAATACAACATGAATACAAACATTACACCCTATAGTAACGTTTTTCATCCTTATTTAACTTATAATTTTTGGCTATGATTTGCGTTAAATATAAATTATTTTTAGCTTTTCTGTTTATAAGTTTATACTGTCTTTTTAAATTTAGATCAAAGTTACCAACTTTTTAGAAGTTTAAAAAGATGTTATCTTCCCATGAAAGCTGGCAGCTGCAATAAATGCGTCACTAGATGGTATTTTAATACCCAAACCTTTCAATGTGTTTCCTTTACATATGGGGGATGTAAAGGAAATGATAATAATTTTAACAGTTTAAAAGAATGTGAAATAAATTGTCCAGAGTCTATTAGAAGTATTATAACTACTCCTTAATGATAAGAATATGTGTGCTCCTTACCGCCAGCAAAAGGAATTCCGTGTTTAACCTCATCAACGCGATTTTATTACAGCGTTAGCAAAAAATCCTGTCAGCCGTTCGTTTATTACGGATGTGGAGGCAATGGAAATAATTTCATCTATATTGATTGGTGTAAAGATTACTGCTCGAATATAAAACAAACATAATATATTTAACACATTATTGCGATTTTTTTGCTTTCGTCGATATCTTTATTGTTTTTTTTATTAAGTTTCATACTATTATTTCTGCTTTGATGATAAAAATTACAGTTCTTTCAATTTTTTCAATTGGCATATTTTGTTCGATTTGTGAGTTTATTGATACATTAATCATAGATGATATTCAGCAACGATACATAACAGATAAACGACGTTGTAATGATGCAATACCAAATGAAACTTGTCAAAATGATAATCTGGAAGTAAGATGGTATTTCGACAAATTGGCACGAAAATGCAGAGGATATTTTAGTAAATCCTGCTCTAGAACCGTAAATAGTTTTTACAATCGAGATGAATGCTATTATTCGTGTCTTAGTATCCTTTTAGTTTATAAATTTTTAGAACAAGATTGCAAACAAGAGCCTGACCCTGGCCCATGTGGGCCTCGTTTTGTTACTATGTGGCACTATGACCATGCAACACGACAATGCAAAATATTTCTATATGGTGGTTGTGGAGGAAATAGCAACAGATTTTTCGACAATGTAGAATGTTATGATGTGTGTGTGAGAAGCCATTAAAAAACACAAGCTTTATATTATTAAAGAATGTTCATTTATACCGCTATATTTTTTTAGCCGATAATATGCGAAAGAGTAAAATGTTTAAGATAAAAAATTCGATTGTAAATTTTTTTTGTCATCGAATGGACATATAAAATCTTACTTTTTCATCTGTAAAAAGCTTAACTGGTCACTAAGGTTTCCTTATCAAATTCCTTAATAAATAAGCATTAAATGGGTGTTAGGCTAGATAAAATTTCAAATCGACCTTTTTTGTCACGGGACTCAGCCTTACTTAGAAATTGTCGTGGAGTTTAGAATCATCCGTTTCTCTTTCGATACTTTCCTTACCCCCTGAATTCTTATAATCAGAACTGCCCTGAGCCTTTTATAAAAGCATCCTGTGACAATTAAACCCTGCTCTTACTTAGTCGGTTTATATATCCTCCAGAAAAATCCCGACTATTAGGGAAGGACTTAGTAAAAGCAGTATTAAGCTCTCAATTTTATCATAATAAAAACTCATACCCCTACATAACTAAAGTATTTTGAGAAACGGATAGATCGAGAAATCTCTTATTTTTTAGAGGTTGGCGTATCAAAAATATATGCATGCCATCGGAATCTTTCTGGTTTCAGTACACATATTTATTAACTACTTATGCAGCTTGGGATTCTATTATTCCTATCGGAGTAAGCTATCCAAACCAAATTCAACCAGTTTATAAATTATTAACCGGGATCCGAACATTTTTAACTTAGGTAGAAAAAAAAAATCATCGAAATTATATATTGTAAGAATAGAATTGCACAAAATTCTGTTTGCGTCGGTCTTAGGTAGTTTACAGGCCCTCGTACATTCCTTCTAAGGGATAGTTTGAATTCTTAATTCTAGCACCTTTTAAAATATATTACCGTGCAATCTATTGACAAGAGTCTATTTAATAATAGCCAAACAGATTGTAAAGTATGGGAATAAATTATTTTTCGAAGAGTAGATCTTAAGTTTGCAACTTCTCAATGCATATCTAGTTGCAACGCGGTTCGTTTTTGTAAAAAATTCTTTTTAAGAAACAAAATGTCCTATTATTTTCTTTTTTCAAGTATTTTTTTATCCTATTCGGATTCAATAATTTTAGTTAGGATACCAAACAAAATTTGAGTGGGGACTTTCGAATTCGTAAAGAAAAATAGCAAAAATTCGCTTAATCTTACTGTTTTATGTTTAAATATTTAAGAAAACATTATCGCAGCATTTATTAAAATTATTAAAAACGCAAGAGTTATCTAATTGTTGAAATTTTTATTTTTTTAAATATTTTCTCCTGCCATAAAATATTTAAGTTTATAAATATAGATACATTGAGTACTCCCAAAAAGTATGTTAAAACTGAAATGATAGGGGGAAAGAGAAAATTTATGCAGAATAGTAATAGTAGACAATTTTATTAAATCAAGAATAAAAAGGAACTGATCATTCAAAAGTTAATTATTATTACAAACATTGCTTTAAATAAATCCTTGTTAAAAGCCTTTTTATCCCATTTAGGCAAATGTTATATATAGAAAACCATTCAAGATAGAAAACTTTTTTTTCGAATCAAAAAGCCTAATATAAAAACGAATATTTCTTGCCCGGGATTCCCCGTTTCTCGCGAAGCCTCCCCTAGCTTATTGTTAAGGGTTTTTGTTCGAGTAGGAAAAAAAAATCATCTACCCTCATAAAAGGGCATAATTACATATTTGCTTGACTACGCCGCCAAACTTTGGATACCACCAACAATTCTTTAACTTTGCTGATCTTCCGCGAAGCGTGTTATCAACTACTGTACGATATCTCTTAAACTTTACCATTTTCTTTTACTGCTTTCTTAGGAATTACAATCTTCTACACTCTATTGCATTATCTCATCTCCCGGTCTGCCACTATGTTTCTCAAAAAAAATAATTAAATAAAAGAAATACCTTCGTCAAAAAATGTTAATTGTAAAAGAATACATAGTATGTGTATATCTTTAAAAGAAGCTTATCAATTGCAAATAGGATTCAAAGTGGCTTGCATACCAAATAGATTAACCTAAAAACGTTCTCAACAAGAATATGTGCAATTAATTAAAACCCCCAAATTAAGATATATTTTACTTTGGATTGCGACTATTACCCCAGGGGAAGATATAATTCACAAAATAAATGTATTTTCCACAACAAAAATATTTTAAATTGAAAAACTATATTGTTATCTCTCTCTTTAGGATGGGTTCACCATCTGTGCTCAGTGAGGATGTTAAAAATGCTCCGTCACATCTGAAACATTTGATCGAAGCTTTTTTTGTCTGAGTAATTGCCTAAACCCTTACTGATCTCTTTTGATTGGAGCTTAGTGGCCCCCGCCCGGCCCCCAGTGACGCCAGATAGACACCGCACCACGATCAGCGGTAGTTTTGGTTCTCCTATTATTAACCTCACACCAAATCTCTTCCCTCATCAACGTTGCCTAAGAAAGGCATTGACTCGCGGGGTTGATCGAAGTTAAGGGAATTGCTGTAGGGAAATCGTTTTTTGCTGTCTTTCGATCAAAACTGGGAAATTATACAGTCTAAAGGAATGCATGAGATGGCCGTATGGTTGTATAACGCGTTTTGACAGCCATAAGAGATCTCACCAGAGATTCTTATCAGCAGGGTGGACAGGATTACAGTTGAAAACTTCCGACCATAGTAATCTAACTGCCCGTTGCCATGTACACTGTTGAATGCAAATTTTCGTTGGCAAATCATTCAACACTAGGCGCAATCTTCTACATTACCATTAAACGTTACTTCAGCTTATGCCAAAGAGACACATAAAAGAGCTGAGATAGTCTTATTCAATTATTGACTGTCATTTTATCGGCTGTAATATATTCATGAGTTAATAATATTTGTATAAAACATATTTATTTATTTAATTCAATAAATGTCTTGGGGGAATATCCTTGTTATGATTATTATTCAATTTCAAAAATCAATTCTTTTCAATTTGAACGAACTTTACAATTTATAGTTCCAACTCATTTAATTTTCTTTGCATATTATCACAGAAACTGCCTTGTGCAATGATCTCTTTATTCAGACACGACCGTGGCAACTGCATTTTATGTGACTATATTAAAAGAGTCCCATTTTTTTAATAAATAACTCTTATGTTTATTTTATTATTTTGAAATTATTATGAATGAAAAACACTGTTGCAACACAAAATGGATAAATTTGTTATAAAACGAAAAAATGAGTCAGAACAAAATATAAATAATGATGCAAGTATGAATGAAAGCAATATTGATGAGATAGCTAAAAATGCGTCTCATACACAAAAAAAACAATTGTGGTAAATTAAGAAAAATCGATCAACAATATTCGGATGAATATTTTAAGTCGTAATTTTACACGGACAGGTGAAAAAAAGTCCTATCCCATAGTGGCTTGTCCCTGGAGAAAAATTTCTCAATGTCGAAACATTTCCTGCGAAGTTGAAACGCTTCTTTTGGATCAAGCACACCAATCTTGCTTCAAAAACTCAAGCTTATTTTGAAAAATTGTTGGGCATGCAAATTAAACAAGTAAAATATTTTTTTTTAAATTGTTAAAATTTCTGATAAGGCACAACTTGCGTCATATTAGGTAACAGAATTCAATGCTTTAAAATTAAAATCGCATAATATAGCAGAGTCTCTTATTCTACTTGCAAATTTAGAAATAGTACAAATTATGTTTGACGATGCCGCATGAAAGTATAAAATTAAAATAGCACACTCGGGCAATACATAGAAAATTATGACCGATGATATTGACAAGACGGTTATCGACCTACTATCTGATCTTTGTTTTGCTTTAAACATTCGAAAGTCAACTTCCATAAGCAGTAAAGTTAATATATTGGATTCGTTCGTTTTATTAATCCGCCCCAAATAATTAATCTATTTCTGTTCCTCAGAGAACTTATTAAATGTACAGCGTGACAAAATATTTTTGACTCGATTGCGTCATATTTATAAAGTTATAAAATGTCGCAGGATGGGCCATATGTGGGAATTGATACAGACGGTAGTTCATCCATTTTAAATCAAATTAATGGATGTGTTACTTTTTCAAAGACAAGAAATTCATAGATAATATCAGTGCATTTGTTTTTCAGAAATAATCTCATATTTCCAAAATATTTAAAAATCTTTGACATCTATAGTAGTCCAAGTTTTCAATATGGGAAATGAATTGGGGAAACTTGGGCGAATGAATGTTTCGCGTTAGATATTTGTGCGTGCGATTCTTTAGCGTTCTTTAAATTTGTAAAATATATTAATTCTTATTAAAATAAAATTGAATTTATATTTCAAAAATTGCTGAGTAAAATTGAAGAAATGTGTCTCAATCTGCACATTCGTATTTACAAAAAAATTTTATATTTCTTCAAAATTGACTTTCTAACCCTTTTTAGTCTCCGACAAACAATGATTTAAATTTATTAATTCTCAAATAAATTAAGCATAAAAATAGCAGCGTTTAATGCATGGCCAGAGTTGAAGATTTTTTGTGGATTTCGCAAAAATACTGACATTACTAGTTATATTTTAATCAAGAATAAATCAAAATCCTAAACTTTATTCTTTATCTGTTTCAGCCTTCCTTATTGCAATGAAAATAATTAATATTTATTTTTAAAAATTACATTAACTGCCATTTGTCTTTTGAAATAAGCATGGTCGTCGGAATTTGGTTTTTTTTACTAAAAGAAAAATGTTTCGACTTCACAAAATGTAAAAGTTTTTAAAAATAAAAAAAATGTTTGAAACTTATGAAAGTCAATAATACTGCCTAACCTTTAAGATCTCTACTAAATAATATAAAATTACAGGTTTGTAGTTCAAATATGGTTCAAACACCAACATTATTAGATTATTGTTTTATTACTACACGCCATTCAGCAAAAACACGGATGCAAAATTATCAAAGAAATCCGTGAAAGATATTTTAGTACCTTAAATAATTTGTTCGCTCTAAAAGAAATTCAGAGAAACGGAAAACAACGGCAGTTTAATTATCCTTACTTTAATTGATCATAAAAAAATGTTTTTGGAGATATCCTTCGGACTCGGAGGAGGATTAAGAAGAATTGTTGGCGTTATAAAGAATTTCCGATTTTTATTAGTTTTTATAGAGGATTTACAGATTATCTTTACAGAGCGTCTCGCAATTTCATTTAATCTCTTTTCTAAGATAAATGAGATTCAGGTAAAGAAGAAGGTCTTTTTCTTTTGTTGATTTTATAATTATTAACTGCTAAAATTAAAAAAAACTGTTTCATTCTTATTGAGGGAGCCAATGCTAGAGCTTTTAGTTCTTTTGCTGATTTTTTAAATTTTACGAATTGGGATCAAATTTTAATAGGGAATATCTATAAACACTAATAGCCCAACAGAATAAAAATTTAGCTTTAAAAAAAACAAAAATTGTAAAAAAAATATTACATCGTTTGACGCCATTCAAATAAATACGCGCGTAAAATTCGTATGTGCTAAATACGTGTTCAGGTGAGAAATTACGTCGAATCGAGACCTTTAACAAACCCCCACCTTTTAAATAAATTTTTTAAATCTATGGAATCTTAGCCTGAATCTTTCCTTTTACGCGCTTCAGTACTTATTTTACCATTGAGGAAGGCCTCGTCTCAATTTTAAATCTTGAGAATGAACTGTTGACCTTTTTCAAAAAGACAAATGTAGATGCCTTTGTAAAATGTCTTGAAGGTGATAAATGGTGTTCGAAAAGGGCTTATTTAATTAAACTTTTAATTATTTAAATAGCATTAGTACAGACATGCAAGATATAAAAGAAAATATATTGACATGCACTGACAAATTATTAACTTTTCAGAAGAAACTGTATATTTTGAGAAATTACTAATCAGTAAAAAATAATGTTTATATTCCATTCGCTTAGTTCTAGAAGTATCGAGGAAATTATTTCTCGTATATCACAGCCTTTATTAATTTTGGAGAACAATATTTCTTGTTACTTTTTTTTTGAAGATTGAAAATTAGGATTGTACGAAATCCATTTAGTATAATAACGGATATATTGAGTGATGAATTTTTTTTACAAGACGAAGAAGAATTAATGTCGTTGTCAATGGATCGTTCATAAATAATAAATTTCTCATAAATGACTCTTGAAGAGTATTCGATTTTCATATAAGTCGAATGCCCACCTCTCTCCACAAAGACGTTCAAATTTCTATAACAATTTTCCAAGTCATATTTATATGAGTTTGGTTTCACAACATTAACAAATATAAAATCAAAAAAAGCGAAGACTTACTAATTTAGAAAAAGAAATGAGAGTAGTTCTATCAATTGTTAGACCTGATAATGTTGAAATATATGAAATAAATCAAACTCATGTATCGCATCTATAATATTTTTTATGAGTTATCTTATTACAATGATTTTTTATTATTTTATGTTTTTTCTTTATAAATGTATCTGTATAAATAAAAGTTATGTTCGTGCATTTTATTTTGTTAATTTTATGAGCTTGATAATTTTTGGGCTCCAGAAATTTTTCATATAATCATTTGTGCTTCGTTACTTCAACAAGATTAGGAACTCCTGGTTTAGCTCATTAAGTTGTCAGGGAATTCGTCATCTTGACGTTCTTTTTAGGAAAAAATTGTCATACCCGATTTATGCGTAACTTATAGTTTCAAACAAGAGAATAACTGGCTTCTACAGAAAGAAGGGCTGAATTACATAAAATAATGAAGATTTTTGTATAATTTATAAAAAAAAAAATTAAAAGGCTTTAAACTTAAGACTATCTTTGACACTTACGCCACTAAGTTAGTTGAGTCTGATATAGATTTTTACTCCTTATTCAGAAAACGAAGGCTTTAAAAGGATCAGTTTTTATTTATTCGTATGACACAGGGCAACATTTTAAATTTTTGTATAACGATAAGTAAATTAACTTGGGGCATTACTTGTTTAGTAAAATTTTTGTTATCCTCAAATATTTTCACTATCCTAAATCGGCCCAATTTATTTTAACAACAACCCTGGTCTATCATTTTTATTTTGTTGAACATAAAATAAAGTCGAAGAAAACCAAATTCCAGTTATGGGAATAAAAAAATAGGAGCGAATGTTTTACCTGTTTCGAAATTTTTCGATTAGATTTTTAAATTATTTAATTTAAAGACACTCTATAACCAAATTTTATCTTCAAAATTGGTATGAAAATTTGATAAATATCTTCCAATATATGGATTAAAAAACCCGTGTGTTTAATATTCGTTTAACATTTATATTAACACTATTTTGTCGAAAACTAATGAAGATACAAATCTGCAGTTTATGAGTTATTTAAATCTGAATTTGAGTTTAAAAATATAAATTTAGTGTCTTTCTGGCTTGTTCCTGGAAGAAAATTTAGCCCTGAATACTCTCCCAGTTCAAAATTACCTCCTTTTACACCTTTGTATTTGTGTGTAAGGAAATTTTATCAATTATAAATACTAAAACGAATTCGACTAGAAAATACAAATGGCGTTGATTAATTGTTTACAAGCGAGAATGAATAAATTTTTGAAAAATGTTAAAAACAGAAATCACATGAAATATTTTAAAAAAATATAATTTCTTGTCAAGAAAAATATTAAAAACTTAATAAACGATCTGGCAATGCATCCCTTTGAATATTTACTCTTTTTTTAATGAATAGGATGGGCGGAAAAAAACATTTTAAATTTTATAGGAACCGTGCTATTTAAAAAGGCTTGCAAGCTATTTCTTCATCTATGATGGTCTTAATATTATATTACAAACAAATCAATCATTCTCTTTACATAAGGAGTAATATTTTACCTTTGTGGTGTAACAAAAAAAAAACATTCCTGATTTATTTTTTTTCTAACTCGGCACTATCATCGTCAACTTTATAGTTCTGATTTAACATTATTTGTATTTATTGATAGCTCCTAGTTGATTTACTTAGAATGTATATCGAATAACGAAAATTTGTCTTAAAAATATGTATCCATTCTTAATGATTAATAGTTTTATAGATTTTTATAAATATGTAATGCCCTAATACTGGAATGCGCAGCCAGGCATATTGTAAAATTAGTGGGTTGAAAAGGAGACAGAAAAATTAGTATAAATAGAGGTTGAATCAATTATGGCTGTCCGCCAACGTATTTTTTTGCACGAGCGCACGCTTTTTATAAAATTTCCAAAGTTTTTATTTTTATATAATTACAAATACAAAGAAGAAAAGCAGACTGTTATAAAGCAATTATATAATAATTTTAAATATTACTCGGGATACATAACATCTGGTATTTTTAGAAATTCATCCCATAAGTTAAATGAGCTTTTTTGTGCATAGAAATTGTCCAAGAAAAGGATAAATCGCGCTTTTTTTAATTTCCCTCTCTTCCTTTATTTAATTTGTTTTATTTCAATGAGAAATCTTGTGTTTAGGTTCAGTTTTAGTATCTTTAATGCTTTTTGTATTTATCAGGCACTACTATTCCTAAATTCCACAGAGTTTTTGCTATATGGCTTTCATATTAATGAATTCAAGTTAGGATAGCTCTCGAAATTATCCATATGTATTATCGATCCTGTACTTACATGTGTAAAAATAATGCTACAAGGTGTTTTTTGTGTTCTATCGGGCACTTTTACAGGCGAAATTATTAATTCACGGGTTCTTTCAATGCCTCCTCGTGCACAGCCTCTTAAAATTCGGTTGTATTTAATCTCCCCTAACTTGAATTCATTGATTTTGGCAATCACAAGATCTTCAAAAATCAAACTATCCCTGAGAAGATGTTTCAGGGAGTAAGTAAGATCTGAAATTTTTCACGCATGCTTACAATCAATTGCGTTTGACTATTTTAATGCTTACTGGCCAATAGTAGGACAGCTTCAAATCTTCATTTAATTTCATTTTATATGATGTTAAAACAAGTGTCTTGCAAAATTTCGATTTCTTTTTTTCATCCCCTATAGAATCATCTTCATAGTTTTTTATCATGGAAAAATTAGTTCTTTCATGTTTGAGACGTGACGCTGTTTAATAATAACAGATTTTTCAATTAACTAAATTATTTTTTCCTCTTATTTTGAAAATATTTCATTCGGTATTTCTCGGGTTAGGAACATTATCCGCATGGGCTCCATTCCCTATAGTGTTTTGGAGAGGATGGGATTGTGATAATCGATGATAGATTCAAAAGATGAACAAAATATAATTGCAGTCATTCTTTACATATATAATAGACAAAAAAAAATTAAAATATCTACAATTGCAATTTACTGAGAAAAAAATGTTAATCCATAAAAAAAAAAATTTATATTTTTTTCCTTTCATATGTTGTTCAAAAGAGCTCTCATTATATAATTTTTGCAAGATTGTTTGGCTTGATTTATGTTTATGTATTTAATATATTTCGGAGTAAATTAGGAATTCCGATTTTTTTAATTATAGAATACATCAAAATATTGGGGAAATATATAATTATATTGGCTTTTTTGTTCTTTATTGGGGTCTAAAAAAAACAAAAATTTTTATAATTATTCAAAATATCTTGGATTGTTTATAATTATCACGGGCATTACTTTTTAAATACATAATATTGAAAATATAACATCCAAAGATAGAACACGCAATTTTATTGCATGCGCATATCATCAATGCTCGTGTTACTTTTTTAAGCGGACCCATACAGAGCGTCTCTACTTCAAAAGAGAACCATGTTTAAAAAAAAATTTTTAATTTGACAAAAATATGAAGATGATTATATTTTATCTTCTATCATTTAAGTGGGCATGTACTTCGCAAGTATTTGGGGTACGTTGGTGTCACATTCAATGTAGTAATTATTCAAAAAATGTTCAGTTACCCTTTATCAATATGTTTTACTATTATGAGGCAGTTCAATTTAATAAACGCATTATCATAAAGACCCGCGAGCCAATGCCCTCGCGGTACGGAGTTTCTAGATAGAACAGGTTACGGGTGACGTTTGTGGAATGAAAGTCCCACACTACCGCTTACTTTGGCAGTGGTGCCGGTCTAGCATCTGCCTAAAGGCCGGCTGGAGGACTCTGAAGCCCCTCCCTAAAGATACCAGTAATGTTTTACACATCCAGTCCGAGATCGACAAAAAAGCCCGCATACAGACAAAACTGGTTCCTAGCTAGCTAACGTTTGGTACTTGTACTCAAAAACGTGGATTAGATCTCCATGTTTTTTTAAAAAACCTTAATTCATTTCAAGCATATCTTAATTCATATCATACTTCTAACATTGTTTCCTTATGCACCAGTTTCTATAAATTGAGATGCCCGATTGTCTTTTTAATACTCAACATAACGCATTTAATTGTCACAACTCTGTTCATTTTTTTCAAATATTTTACCGTCAATTCTTATCCCTTCATTAACTATTTTCATAAAAAAATTGCTACCATGTAGGATGCTATAGTTTATAAATAACACCCGTCACATTATTTAATCAACCTATAAATGTTTCGATGCGTTTTGCTTTTATGCATCATCTAGTAATACAAAAATTTTGCATCTTAAAGTACTAAAATCAGTTCATAAAAGAAAAACGAAGAGTATTGAAAAAATTCGGCATCAGTTAAATTTTTTAAAACTCAAAGGGATGATACATTACCTCTTAGTCCCACAATGTTCGAGCAAAATCTCAGCATCATTGGAAAAAAAAATAATCTAATGACCAAACATTTAATTAGGAATTTTTTTTATTTTATTTTATGTCATATTTAGAGAGTAGAAGAGGTTTCATTGTCAATACGTGGGTCTATTTCTAAAACTGCTATTTTATTAAAAGGACAGAAATCTGTTAATTTTTGATTCTGGCGGAAAATGTCTTAAAATCCGTAATTTCAAGTTTTTTAATAAAATCTCTTTTCGGATCATAAATCATCGATATAATTCCATCAATTTTTCAACCGAGTTAGGGCCTTACGTTATTTAGGAAATATACCAAGATGGATCAACTGGGTGTACAGGTATATCACACAGCTGTAATTAAAAGGCGGGATCTACTTTTTAAAACCTAAATTTAGAATGCTATAACGATCTTTTTGATAAAAGTAGAGCCTTTCCCATTAGATTAACGAACACCAAATTATTGGAATTCTAGATATCCTATCTGGGTATGGAGAGCATTTATAATTCGTCCATGTTCTAAAGAAGAAATCCGAGAAAGAAATATTCAATCAAATCGGATATTGTTTGCGAATAATTTCAAAGAAATTTAAGATTTAATTTATTTTTTTATCCAGTAACTTTTTTTTATTTAATTGGCATTGATCAGAGATGGAATCAACTATATCATACAATACCCATAGAACAAATTACCAAAGTATGTTGGAAACTTAAAAATGATCATTTTCAAATTTTAGAAGTCGTAATCAAACATATAAATACCTTGCGTCTAAAAAGTAAATATGTATGCATCATATTCCTTCGAATAGAACTATTTGAACAAAAATCGATATTTATGATTCCAGTAAAGAAAATAAGATGAACGTGTCGTGTGGTAAACCTTGTAATAATTTAATAAAAAAATCAAATAGCTGAAGTGTTAGTTTATAAATATCACCACATGGAACTAGGGTCTGAATTTTATTGAGGTATCCTTAATAACCCGTATCATGTTTTAAACACAATAAAACTGGATGATTAAATAGCCTTAGCTGATATGAATCAAAAATAACTTGATAAAATTTAAAATATATATTTGGGACTATTCGAACTTTATCGTGTAAAATGACCATATAAATACATGAGATGTGATGTAAACAATACTTTACGAAGAGAAATTAAATTACGGCGCCAATGTATAGTATGACGTTCGCTCAAACGACAGATTGCTGTTGAAACTTTCATCAATGAGGGAGAGACTGCATCGAGATCAATTCGTCAGGATAATAAGGAGATGCGGTGGTGAGTTTCCCATTTTTTTTACTTAACACCTTGTAACCCCACCTATCAAAAACTTTATTTTTTGTTGTGAACCGTTAAAAACGGGCTAGAAAGACGATCCGTTGGGAAGATATTTAAATGAATGCAAAGCAATAAAGGTGGATGTGTATTAGGCAGCATTTTACAGTAGTGAGATAGGTGTAGACGCTCAGTTTCCATTTTTAGCGAAAATTTAAAAACATTAACCAAGCATGGCGTGTACTTATCTCTGCTTATCTATTAATATTTAGAGATAAAATTTTACATTGAAAAAATCAAAGGGCAGACATTCAAGGTGGCGATTTTGCACAGCGAAAATATAAGAAAATCAAAATTACAAGCTAAGACAGTAAAATATTCCAAAATTTATTTAAAAATAAATAAAAAAAAATTTTCTTGCTTGGTCTTTAGGGGGTTATTTGATTACTTCCCTAATTCCACCTAACATTATTCAATTTTTGAGATTTTATTTACCATATTTTTTTATGAGATGTTTAAAATCCAAACCTTGGTGTATGTGTTCGAAGTATATTTCTACTAAGAAAATTTTAGCTCATTTGGGTTTAGATTATAACAATATTAGCAATTCAATACCATTTCTTTCCCTTATTTTCTTATGCTTGTCAAAAATAAAAAGGGATGAAAAATCAGATATTTTTTTTATAACAAAAAAACAACATTGTATTAGAGGGACATAGGAACGTGTAAATAAATTCAATGAATAGTTGTGTATTGTAAGCTCTTAAGGAATTTCTTCCAAAATGAATAAGCCAAGGGACGTTGAAAACTGCACGAACAATCCTATTCCCTCGACGTGAATTTACGAAAGAAATAATAACTCTTTGTTCCTTTACATTATACTACATGTTCTTCTGATATGAGGTTTGAAGCCGATTTTTAGCAGTGAAGTTCATGCCTAGCCAAGCCAATGAAATCCTTCAGTTAATTGTTAAGAAATTTTTATCAAAATATTGCTGTGCATTTTGAAATCTATAATGATAATTTATTTAACAATTCCTCGCACATGTTGTACGTTTTATTTTCAAATCTGCATGCTATCATTCTTCTATTTTTAATCGATTGAAACTTTAAAAAAAAGAATAATTAATTAATATTTTGATGTTTTCATCCTGGTAAAATTTTTGAGATCGCCAAAATTTTAATGTTTTTTTTTAGCTTGATTTCTCTCTTTTTTTATTCCCCTCCAAATAATTTTATGGGCACTCCCTCATTTATTGAAAAATCTGATAAGCTAAGAATATTAATTTGTGAAGATATTTTCAATTTAAGTAACAGCTCTCAGTTTGTGATCTTTACTTATTTCAGTTATTTATTTGTTTGTAAATTATTTTCAATTTTTTAAACTCCGAAGATTTTGAAAGATAAAAGATCTAATACTCCTTCAAGTAAAATCAATAAAGGTAAGTTACTAGATGGGGGCTGTGGTTTATATATTTAAAAGATAAATCTGTCAATTAGAAATTATATTGAAAAGGGAATACGAAAAAAGAAAAGATGGCCTCATTTCGAATTATTACTCTTTTTACCGAGCGTTTCCCTTGCGCTTTATAATACATGTGCAAATAATCATGTACCGG
>SGJC01000399.1:0-15235 GCA_009887335.1 Henneguya salminicola | reverse complement strand
TACTCGGCCTGGATGTGTAAAACCTTACTGGTCTCTTTCGAGAGGGGCTTCACGGTCCCCCATTCTGCCGATGCAGACGCCAGGTAGGCACCACTGGTATGATCCAGCGGTAGTGTGGGGGTCTCTCCCACTAAACATCACACCAATCTCTTCCCTCTAGGGACGCCGTACCACAAGGGCATTGGCTCGCGGGGTGCCATTTAATCTTCACTTCCATTATTAGTTTTTAATCTACTTTATTAAACTATTTATAAGGCAATTAGGGATATTAAACCCGAGGCAGATCAGAGTCTTTATTTGCCAAAAAATCTTTAGGGGACAAGGATATCCTGTGTAGAAAGAACGATTGATCATTTATTGCCCTCTGTGCTCTCAAAAATGTCAAAATTTTACATACTTGTAAGATATAATCGAAGCCTTGGATTTCTGATATTAATTCATTATAATTATACCCCACCGTCCATTCACTTTCATAATCTCTTAGCAGAAAGCAGACGGAGTAAACGTTATAATAAGTGGTGAATAGTTTATTTAACCATAATATCCCTCATCAAGATGGCAAGAGTATTCATTTAACTTCTGATAATTATTTGGAGATGTGAAATTCAAAAAAAAAGATCCCGAATTCTCAATCATTTCAGACTTTCTGTAAAAGTTGTAAGCTTTCCATTTTCATTTTCTAAATTCGGAAAATTTTTCACAAATTAATCTTAATAAAACAAAGCAGTATATTATACTAATGAGTAATATTTTGCAAAAAACGGAAATTTCTCAGCAGAGAAAAGAATTTCAAGAATGGAAATCATTTAAATTACTTTGGTGATTTCATAGATGGAGGCTGCAAATTTCATCAAATGAATTTCCAAACCAATGGCTTCAATCTCAAATATTAGTTTGGTTTCATGACTATTCGAACCAGAGGTAGAATAAGGTTAGATGAATCTCAGGGAGAAAATAAAGACATCCAGGATCAAAATATTGTTGTAACGTTAATATAATCTAGTTGCTTTATTAAATTATATTGTTTACGCCGTGCCCGTTCAACTGAAATCTCACAGGGGGCCAATTCTAAGTCTCCTACTTTATCACGTAACGCACCCTAAATATACTCAGAAAAGATATTGAAAAATTAATTAGGGGCCAAAAATCTTTATTGATTTCATTTATATTACTTAATTTAAAATGTTATGTTTGTGGGAAACTTTTTTTTGTAAGATTTTCTAACTTTTTACAAATCTACCTCAATTTTGGTTGTATTGCATCTTAAGTCATTTCGAGGTTTACATCTAAAATTGAGCCTAAAAGAATATTTTTATTAAATTTTATTTTTTAAAATAATGACTCCCCACATATATACAACCAAATAGACAAGCAATTTTTTGTGCCAAATTTTTTAGATTAGAATATTTCTAAACTCTAATATATATGTTTCCTAAAACATTAATTTTTCATTTGTACCATAGTTTAATTTATATTTTTTATTACACTATACTTCTTTATAAATGAATCAGTGGGTAATTTTGGATGGACTTGACTTCTACATTGAACAGTTTACTAAATAGTTGAAACCCCTTTTCATATTTCGGACAATCGATATTCAAATGTGGATAAAGTTTCTGAATTTCATTTTCATATTTCATAAAATTTGTTTGGCCCCTTATTTGAAGTTTATTTAATAGGGGGAAATGTTAATTATTATTATTTACAAGCTGCCATTCAACCAAAGATAATTTCATTTAAAATGCTTTGATGCAATTACAAGCATCGGTAATAAAATTATATTGCTCCTGCAATATTTTGTTTAATTGGTAGATTTTATCAGTAATATCAAATAAAAGCACAAAGATCCAACATCCAATTTTTATTTCTGAATTTGAAAGCTGACACTCTTTTCTCGGTCATAAAAATATCGATCGCTTTTCTTAAATTGAAAAATCACCTCAAATATTTTCTACGACTTTACCATCTCGCATTATAAAAATATATAACATCGCCATATTCGAAATTCAATTCAAGTAAATATTTCTTTAGTTGCAGATCCTTGAGGGCACATGATCCTATGTAATTATCTGTCTCTAAAATGAAATGATTCATAAATAATACATGAAAACTCAAATTTTGAAAATTTATTAAATAGTGCATTTCAAATAAACTACTGATTTTCCTGGTATTTGCTTCCAATTTTTTTATATGCAACTTCACAGCATCTTTTTCCCCCACTCATAGCAGACGCTTGATCAGTTGTTAGTTTGACAAGCGTCCCCGATGTCCCAGTTTTTGTTTTTTAAACATTTTTTATCACTTGAAATACGTTTTCACATCAACTTATATTTTTCAAGCTGAAAGCCCTATCATTTCTTCTGCCCCTTAAAAAAAAAACGCCAGCTCCTCCAAAAATACTGTTATATGTGATGTATCTAAAATACCCGTGCTTTCATCAAAAGTTAAAAAATATGCCTTCAATTTCTAAATAGGACCATGCAAATTAAGCACGATTTCAACCAAAACGCCTAAGATATGTCGAGATACTGTTTGACGGGACAGACTTATGCCAGAAAATTAATTACATTTTTTTCGGGTAAATATCTTTAAAAATGGCATTTAAACATTCTTTTATCAACTTAGCATCTTTAAATGGTTTTATTTTATTCGCATTAAGCCATGCCACTAAATAGCTTGCTTTGAAAATATTCTGCGATTGTCGTTACATAGAATTACATATTATTTGTTTTTGAACTATTATTTCAATTTTTAGAGCAATAAGCTATACAATTTTGGTATTTCTTTATCAAATTACAGATACTTGATGTGTTTCGTTTAATAGTTGTTTCCATTGTATTTAAAAAAAAAAGCGACAGTTTCTTAGAAAATCAAACAACCCGATCTCAATTTTTGATGTATAACAAAAATTCTCTTTTTTTGAATGCTCGAAATATTTTCTGCTTTCATCCGAGATTTTATCGTTTCGTATATTCGGTGTACGCTTTAAAATATTTAAATGTCAATTACATATACAGTTTATTCGATTTACCTTTATTTATATTATAAAAGCTTAATTTGTATGTAATAACTCCTAATTGCGGTAGCAGTGATCCAGTAACATCTGTAATACTTCTTTATTTTCGCTAAATGAGCAAAGCGCAAACTAGTCCGATAAAATTATTTAAAATATCATGGATTAATATGTAATTTGTAAATTGTGCGATAAGATTATTTAGTTTACATATTATGATTTCTAAATATTTAAAAAAGAAAGTAACATTAAATCCCATAAATATAAAAACTAATGCTAATTTATTTAAATATTCAAAGTCATAAATATTTTCAAAATGCTAAAAGAATTTTTTAGTTCATGAAAACTTTCATTATTTTTTCATGTTTTATAGAGTATATTTTATCATGTTATCTCGTTTATTTGTTGAAATATCACAAACGGTTCCAAGACTAAGAATGTTGGTATTAAAATTTTCAATGGCATTTTTAAGGTGTCGACAAAAATCTCCCAGACTATTTGAAGCTGTTGGAGCCTTTTTTAAACCCCAATTATAAGCACTCGAAAATTTCGGATTTCTTTTATTTTGAGCTTCTTCGATATAATTTCTTGAAAACTAATTTTATAAATTCTTTTAAAAACATTATTTCTTTTGACAAATTCATTCAATTTTTCGAGTATTTCATAATACAATGATAGGGAACAAAAGACAAACATAAAATCTCATAAATAAAACTCAAAGATTTTTATTTTTTATGTATCCGCCAAATTTAACTTCTGTATTCTTCGCCACAAAATTTGACCCATATGAAATAAACACCCGCAAAGCTGGGCATATTCAAGATAAAATTTAAATAGATGATAACTTGTCAATTCAATTCAAATCAAATTCCAATTTAATAAATTTGAAGGGGATTTTGAAATTTACCAACTTTAAATGTGAAAGACGCTATTATATATCCGTTTTATTCATCATTAAACAAAAAATATGAGGAGTAAAATTTTCTTTAATACTAGCCTTAATGGTTTATAAATTTTCAGTTTCTTTTGGAATTAAAGATCAAAATCTTACTTTATTCAAGATGAATTAGATTTTCTCTCTGACAACAAGGGGTATTAAGCTCAATACTTATTTACCACTATCATAATTAAAAAATTGAACGCCTATTATTTTTTATCTTGTCCTGAATATCCCAGTTTTTAGCATAAGGTAAATTCTATTTTATAGACTTTGATATTTCTTCTCAGTAATATGAAAACACGTGTAAGATTCTTAATCTCTATTCTCGGTTTTAACAACATTTTATGCTGCCTTTCTCCCAGTTTCCCTCGTGTTCGCTGCTCCTTTTATATTTTTTGAAAAATAGCATTCATTTAATTTTCTGCCTTGTTTTTTTAATGGCAGGCCTTTGAACTTCTAGATAGTTATTATCAGTTTAAGCATCCTTTTTCTATTTCTGTTCTTACGCCTCCAAATTATATTTTCATTCCCTACTTCTTTTATAATATAATTATGTGCATCAAAAAGAATATTATTTTATCTCTGACTTTTCGTAAAATTTTTCATAAGATTTTTAATGGAGGAATATGTTTATTTTATTACAACTCTTTTTTTTGAGAAAAAAAATAAAACGCATTTTCATTTTTAAATGAAAATTTTATGTGCTTCCAAATTAAAAATGTAAAATCTTTAGTGGTTTTACATCATCTTATATTTTTTAGCCATTTATAATTTTAAATAATTTTTAAGGACAAGCCGGCTTTTTTTCTTAAGATGTGTATAGCAAGTTCTTATTAACTTATCACTAATACAGTAATATCATAAATAACTCTTTATTTCGATCTTTATGCAATTTTATCAATAATTATTATTCGCAAGCTCACTTACATTATCCCTTCAACACAATTGCTAACTAAGTAAACGTCGATTACTTGCACCCAAAAAAAACGAGATTAGAGGGCATCATGAAATAATATCAAGTTGAACAAGTCCAAGCACGTTTAAAACTAAAAAAAAACGAGGGGGGAGACGTATAATAAAAATCTGTATCGATTTCACTTTTAATGCGGTTTTATTTACTTGTTCAGTCTGTATCTCAGATCCAATAGATATATAATTGCGATGGTGTTCCTTGCAAGGCCTTAGAAGAGAAAAACTTAAATATAGATAACGGTAAAATTTTCTTAATAGAATTAAAACTATGTCGCGAGCCACGGTATGAACAGGCCTTGTTAAGAGGATCTAAAGTAGAACAATATTTTTTTTTAGAATGGGTGTTTCCTAGGGAATTTTTTTTAACAATCAAGGACATTGGTTAAAATAAGAAATATCTTACAAAAAATTATAAAGAGGATTAGGAATAAATTAAAATATCAGTTATTAATTTTTAATTTTAGAATTCTAATCACTTAAAAGCATCTCATTTTTCATTTTAGTTGAGTTGGCTTAATCTTTGTATCATTTATTTTTTTATAGACCTTATTCTAAATTTTTTGATTAAAATATTAAACTTATAGGTTTTACTTAGTTTCAAGCAACTTGGTTTTCCATTTTTGATAAAAAAAGATCTTTTTTTTACTATTGTTACACGAAAACGTCGTTTAGGTGGTTAATATGTTCAATTTCTTGTTTCAAAAAAATGACTGCCATCCAAGCAACATTACCTTTTTTATATTTTTAAAATTTTAATCATAATCTAAAAAAACCTTGCGGGTTTTTCACATATCAAAACTATAATATCTGTAAATTCAAATCATGTGAACTCGCACCCATGGACATTGCTTTTATATTTTTTCATTTTACTGCAATCAATTTTCCCTGACCCTGTTTTAAGTCGACATGACTAAATATGTTATTTATGCATTGCAAATTTTGGGCTTTGATTCTCAACTGCACGATGTATGAATCTCTACAATATTATTTATCCCTGTTCGTGTTACCTTTACATATTTTTATGTTGTAATTGTTTATTTTTACGATAAAACTATAGCAAATATGCATTTTGACCTTGCTTCATATTTTAATTTCTAACTATGTCAATTTTTTATCCATGGGTCGATTGCAAGTGTGTAATTTGCAAAGATAGCCAACAATTTAATTGTATTGTAAGAAGGAAGATAGATACAGTTAGTAAAAATTTTATCAGTTTCTGTTTCTTTATCAAGAAAGGAGGATATTTTCCTGGGATTCCTCTATTCATAAAATAAGGATTTACACTAAAATATTTTAACAAATCAGAATTATATTTAAAAAGATCATTTTTTATCATTTCCGTTTTTTTTTAAACTGGTTAAATAAAGCAATCCCTTATATTTTTGTATATCCTTTGAATGTTTTCATCAATCAGAATCCGTTAAGGAAACCAAAAGGTAATATATAACCATATGAAATATTTTTAACTTCGTAGAGAAAAATTATATACTTTTTTTACGAAAGCTGATCTTTCCTAACCCTTTTCTTTGTTTAAAACGTATCTGAGTATAAATCATGCTCTTTTCATCGCAGAATGATGAGAAATCATTTATTTTTAAGACATTTTACAATTTATCAAATGAATCTATAATCTGGTGATATTCTATTTCAATCTTTTCCATACTCATTTTTGAGGAATAAATCTTACATCGAGAGTATGCCATATAATTTATTTTTTATTTGTCACAGGCTTTATAAATTCTTAGGCCATCTACTCATTTCCTTCACAATTCTAGAATTTGATTCATTTCTCTGCAAATTATTCTTATATTCTCTTAATGTTTTTTATTATTATTTAAGGCTTTTTTTCACATAGACATGATCTCCATCTAAATGGGGATTATATTTCTCTGGCTCGCATTTTTATTTATTTTGTATTTTACAATTAGTATCTCATTTTTTTTAATAGTACCTTTTATTTTTACCACCTATTCTATAGGATTTAAAATAATTTAGTTTTTGGTATCTATACATTCTTTTTAAATGATAAAAAAATTGTTTCTTTTCAATTTATCAAGGGGAATGGTTTTAATACTATCTATCCCAGCCAAGAATAAGCCTGGCTTGTAAAAATACAAGCCAGCCAAAAATTTTAGAAATA
The DNA here is from genome assembly GCA_009887335.1 of Henneguya salminicola. NCBI lineage: Eukaryota > Metazoa > Cnidaria > Myxozoa > Bivalvulida > Myxobolidae > Henneguya > Henneguya salminicola. The sequence goes on along the minus strand of SGJC01000399.1, from coordinate 8,170 downwards.
TATCATTTAATAAGGTTTAAATGCCCGGTTTTCGTTTCCTCCAATAGGGCGTATTATTTACTAATTTGTAAAAAAATTCTATCAAACGTTAAATATAATAGAAATTTTTTTTCAATTTTAATAATTAATTATCATATCAAGTCTATTAAAAAAAATCAAGAATTTCACTTTTTTTTAACAATTGTGTTCCTTCGTTCACTTAAGAAACTGATTTTAATTATTAACCCCATTCCTCAAAATTACCCATAAAAATGGGAAAATTAAATTTTTACATTCTAAATACCCCAGTTAAATTCATCTGCAGAATATAATATTATTTTGAATGCTGTTTTATTAAAATTAATAAATCCAGAACGCAAGATATATTTTAAATTACTATTACGACTTTTTAATATTATAAAATATTTGTATCTGTCTAAAATATATTTTTTGTTGAAACTCTGAATTTTTTTAGATATTTTATTCGTAAATAAACCTTAAGCAAATTTTTTATTTTGCGTTTTTCTAAATTTTATTGAAAATAAGTATTTATTACAGGCGTTACTTTCTAATTTAACATTATTAGAGGATAACATTGTTTATTATGCTAACAATGTGGGGGCGAATAATAATAAAACGAAGAATCAAAAGACAACAACAACAACAAAATAAACAAAAGTTTATTCAAAATATTTATTTTAATAAAAATCAAAAATCAAATTTGTTGTTTTAAATATTAGTCATCAACCAGAAATTTTTTTTTTAGAAACAATAAGAACCCTTCTGTTTATGTGGAATATCTAGGGTATTCTTAACAAATATTAAAAACTTAAAATGTTTTAGAACATTAACATAATAGAAATGTTTAATAAGTTAATGAAAACAATATGCTGCATAAGAAGAGGGCCGTTTCCTTATTATACTTAAACACATAAGTCCTGTCTTGTTTTCTTTTTTACATTTAGAAACTAAAAAATTAATCGCGTATAATTTTTAAGGATTAATAATTGTTAAAAAAACAGTCAGTTCAATGGAATATATTCATGCGAAAATTAAGCCGTTACGATAAGAAGCAGATTCTTACCGGTAATATATTTGAAGAAGTGAGTTAAGTTGATCAAGTTAATGAGAATCTAGAACTTTTAGAAAAATAAAATAAGTTTCTTTTGATAGAAGTAGAGTTTTAAGAGAATGAGTAGCTTAATTAGAACAAGTACATTTTTTGCGTATCCTCCATCCAACATAATCTTGAAGATATTGCTAGATATCTTAATAACCACAGAACTAACAGGCATTCTTTTCATGCCCGATGATTAGAAATCATTGAGGAATCTCTCTTAAAGAATTTATTCATGATATCTTCATTCCTAAGGACAACTTTTATCTCCTTTCAATCCCTAGAACAAACTAAAAAAATCTTGAAAATTTCTGGGCAATCCTAATGTAAATTTGAAGAAAAGGGGAACTCCCTAAGATTCTCCCGATTTGGAATATTTTCATACATTTTTTAGCAAAAAACCATTTTACAGATAAATTTGATTACATTAATTGTAAAATATGGAATAAATATTCTTTTAAATTGATGAAATTTTAATCTATCTTCACCTTAATTTTAATATTTTATTCACCTTCAGTGGACTCAGCGAGAGTAAAAGGGAAAAAAAATATTTAAGGCAATAGAATGAGAGAGGCATTAAATAAGTACGATAACTAAGAAAGATGGGATGATATTAAATAAATTTGGCATATCTTAGTTTGAGGATTAACTAAGTTACACGTATTCTTGATAACGCATGTTATAATTGATATAATTTTATTTTGTGGGATATTTTGTTCTCCGAGTTAAAAATAGCTCCTCTTCGAGCCTTAAAAATTAATTTAAGAATATATCAATGTATAATAATCCTATTTTTGTTGTAAATTAGGGTCGTATAAAATACCTTCTGAAGCATCAAAGAGGTTTTTTACAAAATTCCTAATTTTCCCTATCCTTGGTACTAGTTTATTCCTATTATTCAAAATTTCAGAAAATTATCGTAAAATTAGTACTTACTCAAGTGTGAATCTAATTATTTAAATAAAAATATCACTTTTGTTTAGCAAAAAATACGTATACATTTATTTTAAGCAATTTTAGATATAATTTAAAACTAAGTCTTTTGCAGCATCATTTTTTTCATACCTGTAAAATGGCCTATTTGTACCGTGTTTTATTAAGAGAATAATAACTTAGAGTAATAGCAGGTATTTTACCTCAAAACAGCAACTATTAATATGAATATTATTGAAAATATTAAACAATTGGCAAAAACATGTAGATCTTATTTTATTAAAATAACTAAAATTACTGCTAGGAAGATGTGGACTAGGTCTAGTTATTATTATATCCTTAAGATTGAAAGTATCTTTAAGATGTATAATTATTGTTAACCTTTCATTATATGTATAAATTTTTTTATAATCATTGAATTATTTACATCATATGCATTATTAGCTTCATCCTTACTGTCTAAAACACAAAAATTTATATATACCGAAATATATTTCATCTTTATAAAAGGCCTGGCATATGTGTGGATCTTTTATCTTATCTATATTCATATTTTTGAGTTTTACTATGTATGAGCAAGCCAGAAATTACATAAACATTTTCTAGAGTTCCACTTACTACGAGTAACTTTGAGCCTACAAAGAGATGAAGTTTTTTTGATAGCCGGGTATGTGTTTTTGAAAAATATCCATCATCTATAGCTTGTAATACAGATAGATGGTAATTAAATAAAGTTTCACAAACATCATGTCTTAATATTTTGATGGTAAAATTATAAAATTTATCCCTTTGATCTTCAAATAAATGAGGAAGTTTTGCATCAGTGTAATCATTCATCTGCTGCATTAAATCTATGATTAATAAAAAAATTCAAAATGTTGCGATAATTATGTATTAATATATACTGAATAAATAAATTTACCATGTATTATAGGTGAATAGGTTCGATATAAAGTTTTTTCTCCTGTGGTGATTTCAAATGAAATATAGGAGGATTTTAGAATATTAGGAATTGCAATAATTTGATTGTTTTTTACAGAAAACCACAAGATATTTAAATGGGCTATATTATTTAAATCTTGGGACCATTCACTAGTTGGATTATTTAAATGATAATCATTTATTGAATATTTTTTAGCAATTTCCTGACTTATACTATAAACAAAACCCCATTTATATAGACTGGTAAATAAATCTAAATATATATCTGAAAACTTACGGTGAGACTTTGATAATTCTTTAGATGGATCAAGATACCTGCAATGTTCTATAAATTAGAATAATAAATTAATGAATTAATTATAACACATTTCTATTTCTAAATTGCTGTAATATAGGCATAAAAATTTATGCCATTTTTAAATTAATTTTTCTTACCTATTTTTTCATATTGAAAGGTGAAATAGGAGATAAATTAATTTACTTACGACATTATTTTGTTTGCATTTAATTTTACTCATTCTAATATTTCCCTTTTTAGATACATAATTTAATAAAAATTTTACACTAGGTGGATTAATAATGGTCATCATAAGCATTCATTTTATTAAGGCTTCATAAAAACCGATGTATGTGCTAAAATATAATTTTGTAGAATGATCACATATCCATATTTATCGTAAAAAAATTACTTTTACTTTCATCAAATGGATTCGAGACGGCAACCGCGACTGATAGGGCTTTTTATTTAGTGTGGGTGTAAAGTAATTTTTAGCGTTAGAAATGCCTATCGATAGCTAGGGGTTATAAAATATAGTCAGAGGCTTTTATTTTTAATAAATAGGGAAAAAATAATAATTGAAAATTTGGTTAGGCTTATCTCGGTTATATCCTTTTTTATTTTTTTATCTTATCCCGCTGAACGCTCACGTGTAAAGAATGGTCTACAAACAGGCATAGATTTTTTTTTGTTTATTACGTTATTACATAATATTTCCCTTTCCTCCATAAGTATATTAAAAATTATTTTCCCCTTTTCCTACAAAAAGCTTTGAAAAGTCACAATATAATTTAATTCAAGCCAATATTTTTAGAATTGAAGAAGAGTAAAAAATTAACTTTTAAACATCAAGAAGTTAATTCCGAATTAAAATGAATAAACTATAAGAAGGGCAATAATTGAATAAATTTTGAGGGGCGATTGAAATTTATTTTTGGGACAATAGTAAATAAGACAATTTGCAATTTTTCGTGGAATTGCGAAAAAAGTATATAATAATTTTCTATCATAAAATAATATTGAGCAGTAGTCTCTATTATTTATTTCTAAGCATATTTATATGGTAAATATCTCTATTACATTAAAAAAAAGCATTACACATCAAAGTTATATACTTTAAAAAATCAATAAAATAAAAATTCCTTTTTACACAATCTAAAAGAATAGATAAATAAATGAAGATGGGGAAAAATATGAATATTGATTGAATAAAAGTGTAAAAGAGGATGGAAGATGTATTATTTCACTCTGTTAATTTTTTATGATTCTTCCATTGTTTATTAACCAAGCAGAATTTATGTTCTAACCATTTTTTTATCAGTGCATTATTAAAAAAAAATATACTGAGTTGAATATTGAAGAGATTGGCGTATATATTAATTATAAAGAATAAAATCAAATGCTATATATGTTAATCGAATGTAGGAGAATATAAAATAATTTAAACTTAATTCGACCTGTCATAAAAGTGATATTTTAATAAATGCCAGGAACAAAGAAATTAATTCAATCATTTTTTCTTTTATAATATATTACTTTCATAATTATCTGAGTCATAAAAAATTTTAAATTAATCATAATTGTTCAAACTTTATCTTTTGGCTTAATATTTTAAAGAAAGCTTTTATTTCGAAAAGATGAAGTTTATTTATTATAAAATCGCAGGTAGTAAAAGGCTTTTTAGCCTATATTAAATTTAATAAATTAATTTAGAATTGAAAAGGATTTAAAAATATTATAGGTAGACTATATTTGAAATGATTATCTATAAACGTAATTCTGTGAGAAAAATAACTGTATAACTGCAAGAGTTTATTTATATTATTATTTCTCGACTATCAACTACATTACAAAAGTATTTAACAAAGCATAACATTTTTTTAGCTGATATTGACTGTAGCATTACAAATATCCCTTAATAAAAAATTTTCTTATTTATTTTTAGGAATAAGAAAATATTCTTACTTGTTACAAGTAGTTTATATTTATTCCGTACTGTATTTTTTCCATCTGAAGCTTCAAATATAACTTTTGTCTTATCCCAGTGTATAGGGATCATGTAAAAGGTGATAAAATGTTTTCCATAGTCCAATACAAAATCCCCATGTCGGGTAGCTTTATTCCACGTATATTGATTTTGAATACTAGCATTATAACTTAGAATAACATCCTCCCCCCACATCATAGATATTACGGTCCATGAACTTGAAATATAAGGCGGATTTGATTCTTCAATGCTTAAGTTAGCAATTCCTCCACAGATAATATCGAGAGTTTCTACCTCTATTGTTTCTATAATTATATATTTGCATAAAATATACCTTTAAAAAATAAAAAAATTAATAAGATTGTTGATAAATTTTGAAAGATCATTTTGTATAAAAAATCTAATTAGGGTTTATCTTTATTAATTTTCGTATCAAAGGCTTCGATTATTTTTTTTCTTTAAATAGAAATGATTGTGTTAATAATAAATATCAACGAAAATTTATTTATCAAATGGTTCGTTGTTAGAAATACATAATTTAAATGGATATTTATTTTTTTTAAATTACTTACAACTTAAATATAAAATATAAGAAAACACCTAATTCTAGACACTAATTATAGAAACGATATTATCTCAACTACTTTATTTTATTTATAAATTGTTTGGCAGAAAAGCCTTATCTTTGAAAAAAAAATATTTAATTTTAAAATTCATTTGATATATTATTTTAAGACCTTAAAAATAAGAGGTTATAAAATTTTTTTGCTTACTATTACTTAATCATACACTTTAATTGGTTTTATGTGCGTTCGATCGTATTATGCGCTATTGTGATTATTAATTATTGCAGTTTGTGTGTATTTTCTTAATAAATAAACATTTTATTAAAGTTTCAGCATTATAATTGTGAAAAAAATTAGATTTAATGCTAAAAATTGTAATAATCTTGCCATTAAATTGATATATTATTAACGATACGGGAAGTCTATAATTATCTAGTTCAATAATATATTTACAGAACTTTCTAAAATATTTTTTAATAAGATATAAAATTTGGCTTAATCATTATTAATTTGACATTAATTGAGGCTGCCATTTGGATGACCAATAATTTATTTAATTTTTAAAAATTAAAAGAAAGGAAAGTATAATATTAATGAAAGAACTAGCTTCAAACTAAATAAAAATAATAATTTGTTTTAAACTGAAAATTAATGCAATATATTCATTTAAATGCAATTTCATCCCATCAATATTAAACCTCAAGTTATTTTATTTAACTTTTTGCTTTTGAAGAGAAATTGATACATTTAAGTGAAGAAAAAGCAATCTGGGATTATCAGCAACTCTTTTATTCATTCTGGGCATGAGCAGATAAGTTTACTAGTAGTCCCTTCTACTGGTTAAATTGCATTCCCTCGTGATAATTATTTTTCTTTTATTGGAGAAAAGCATTTCTATCAAATCTAAATTGTGTTTTTATTTATTATTCTAATACATGATTATTACTTCTTACGCTTCAAAAATTCTACTTAGTTTCCATTATTTATAGTTTTTAATTTTTTGCTTTATGATATCGTAAGGTCAATTTTTATCGATGAATAGTTTGTGAACTTTCTAATTTTTAGAATCTAACCAATAATAATTTTTTCTTATAATAAAATGTAAATTTTTATTGCATAGAATCTTTTCTTCTCCCAACCAATTATTCTTTGGGTCAAATTTTTGAGTAGGAGCTCTAATAAGATAAATATTAAAAACACTAATATATGTTCTTAAATGTTTATGTAATATTTTAGATTTGTCTTGATTTTAATTATTTTTTCGGATTAAATTAGATTTCAATTAAATGACAACTGAAAGTGTATTTATTTTTTGGCATATACCTCTGCGTTTAAATTTTATTATTTAATTTTAGTTTACTTAACATTTAATTATTTCATAATTATGTTGAACATTATTAAAAGATATTAAAATTTGAAGTAATTCAAAATACAAGTTTTAAAAAAAAACGAAACGGGATTTTTCTCCAACATAAAATTTCAAACATCTAAAAGCCGTTTTTTAATTTTAATTGAAAAAAATAAATGAAAGTAAAATTTAATATTTTAGGCACTCAATTTTAATTTAAAAAATAATTATTGCTGAATATTGGAGTAAATCTTAATTTATCTTCGGGATAAGACTCTGGTTTTAAGTAGCTGAGCGTAGTCTTTATTTAAACTCCTAGTTTATATGTTGGTTTTAAATTATTATTCATAACCCTTGAATGCATTACTAATTTGTTGGGATCTTATGTTCTTTCTTGTTACATCTTTCGGATTCGGAACCCACTCGATTATTCCCTTCCTCAAATATATTTTTGATTCTTATAATTTTAAATTATCAAAAAGGTAAACTATGTATGAGAGGAGAACTCGAAAGACAGTAAGGCGCAATAAACTGTTTAAATCATAAAAATACTAAGAAACATCTACCAAATGTTTGAATTAATTAATTTAAATATAATATTATACATACTAAAAAATTTTATTAAAAAAACGATAGCTTTGAGTGTGCAATTTTCTCCTCCTGTATGATTGCTTGCTATATCTACGGATAGATACTCTAAACAATAAATATTTGAAGGGTGTATGAAAAGCTTAACATTTGTGCTGATATAAATATACTCAATTAATCTCCATATATTAGCAATTTTTTTTCGGTTGCATCCCTTTTATTATTAATAAATTCATGATTTTTCCTAAAATGGTTTTACATTTTACAAAATTAGAACCATTGAAAACAAATTACCAAATATTATTGGATTGCTTGTGTTATTAAAAAAAATGTGCCGTAAAAGGGTAAAAATTTTTGCCTATTCTAGTCTTAAATAAAATATATTTGCAAGAAATGTCCTAGAGTAGGTTTCAAAACGTACTTTGTGACAGAC
>SGJC01000398.1:0-14970 GCA_009887335.1 Henneguya salminicola | reverse complement strand
ATTAAATGATATTATATATTTATTACATCTCAGTTGATGAATTATTAAAGAAGGAGAAAATTTATTGTGACAAGTGTTAAATATGAATATTTATCCTTAATAATCATTCAATAGTTAAGTATGTACGCTTTTGCATCACCCAGAAAAATATATAGGTAATTCTCAAAAGAGTTGTTTATTTATTTATGCAAATTTTAATTTTTTATCCCATGTGAGTGTTTTCTTAAAAAATCTTAAATGGTAATCAATCATAAAATATTTTAAACCTAACATGTTCAAGCGCGGGCCTATGCTACAGGGGTAAGAAGTATACATATAAAAAAAGAATGGGGGAGAGATTTAATGGGTGAATATCTCTGCCTTTCCCTTTATAATCTGATTTTCTTGCAGTTTTGCTTGAATAAAAATGGGCTATCGGTTACTAGAAACCTAAGAGTATCTTGAATGAGACCAATATGACTTTACACATCCAGTCGAACATAAAAAATGACAAGCGGGCCAATGCCCTTGTAATATGGCGTCTATAGAGAAAAGAGGTTAGGCATGGGGCTAGGTGAGTGAAAACCCCACACTACCGCTGAATCTTGACAGTGATGCTTATCTGGCGTCTACATCGGAGCCTGAGGGGGTAGCCGTAAAGCTTTTCTAGAAATAAATCAGTAAGGTTTTACACATCCAGTCCACGAGCAAAAAATAGTATAATAAATGATTAGATTACACTTACATTGTGTCTAAAAACACTATATGTGCTATTTTTAGAATAATTAATAATAAAGATTTAATAAAAATGTCTCATTTATGGACTGAATTTGTATGATAGATTAAAGGTATCCTCATGATTTGCTTAAAAATGGTCAAGTAATAAAATAAAAAAAATTATAATATTATTAATTCTACTTTATACTAAAATCTTTAACAGATATTTTATTATTAATTAGAGCAACTATTTCTGGAAATTTGAGTATTTCATTTTTGATTGAATAAAAATTAATACTCCATGGATCAGAGTCTGTAGAAGTACGATAATTGTTTAATAATGAGTTAGATAATGTAGCAAGCAACTGTGTTATCAAACCTTCATTACATTCATATTCAGATAAATTTTGAATTAAATCCCATAATTGAAGATATTCGCTCTTACAATTTAACGATAATAAATACATGTTGCATAGGCTTAAGATATTTTTCTTCCACAATATTAGTTATGACTTTTTCTTTTAAAATATTAGCAGGATTCATCTGCATGTCTTCTGAAACTGATATGAATAATATTTCATCAATGCTGATTGATATTTTAGATAAAATAATATACCTAGGGGTTGTATTTATTTGAATGGTTGAATTTACACTGTCTATATCAGTAGTTGATGCACCCATACTATTTATACTAGATTCTCGAATATGATAAAAAGCCATTTGATATAATAGACTTAGTTTAAGATCAAATAAAATAGATTTAATCATCATAAAAAGAGAAATGAACTGAGAGAAGTCAACCAACCCCTCATTTCGTTCTTTTCTAGAGAGTAACTTAAAACAGCAAATTGAGAATATTTTTTTCTTATCTCCGAAGACAAATATTTCTTTACAAAGTAAAGTAAAATTGTAGGAATCTACTAAAAACTGGTCCATTGTAGTTTTCCAATTGAGTTTAGTTATCAATGAAGATATTTCACGATCCCCCCAAAATTTCGTTTTATAATGACTACCCTTGACTAGATAATAATCAAAATACTTTAAATTTATCAAGTAAATATTTTGTTTCATTTTCATCGAGTCCAAATTTTCTATTAATAACTCGAATGATACTATCATAATTTCTAGCTTCAACTTTCTAAATAATTTCAAGCTAAATGTATTAATACCAATAAAGTTTTATGTTGCATTTTTATTCTTAATTGTTTGATCAAAATATTTGTTATTTTTTTATATTCTTTTCTTGATGCTATTACAAGTTGTGAAATATTTATCTCCTCAATATTCTGAACATTAATTAAATTTATTCAAACATAATTGATAAAATCATGGCTTTTAGATTTATTCTGACTGAAGTTGACCATTGATTGATTTAAATTTGTTAAAAAAATTTTATCTTTCATAACATAGTTCAAAAATGTAAAAGCTTCAGTTTCATCAGAAAAAGTTGATATGTTTTTAGCGAAATGATTCAAGAGGGTAAATGAAAATTGAAATAAAAACTAAGTATTAAGAAATAGACAAAAAAAACAGCGCCTCCAAAAATAAATATACAATCAATTATAAATAGACTGCATTCCAATTTTAATGCTCTTAAAAAAATAAAAAAATAAATACGTTAAGAATAATGTCAAAAACCATGAATACGTTATGTGATCGATTATATTTAATTTTGATAAATTAGATTTTAAAAGTGGAAAATAATAAGTGATTAATTCCTTCATAACCTCTATAGGTTAAATATAATCTGTAACCATTATCAACTAATGCGCCCCCAACATTTTTATTGAAATAATTAGGAAGTATTCGTTCACATATTATGGCTAAAATCCAAAAAGTCTCTTCTTCGGAGCAGTATAACAAAAGTACTGCAGATATAATGTTCATTGCTTGGCAGTAACCTTCCATAGTGATCAGAAAGAATACCTATAGTTGGATTATGATGTGCATATGCTAATAAAACTCTTCTCAAGGATTCTTGTCCATTAGGATTATTGTATGCTGGATGTTCAGGTAAAGATCTATGAGATAATTTAAGGATAGGTACCGATGTAGGTCCTTTTCAATATCTTCAGAAGCTACTGCATTGCTTATATCTTTAAAATTTGTTACTAATTTTGAATAATAGCCAGGATGAATTTCAATCTTAATTATTAAATATTTATAAACTTCTAATAATGCTCCAGAAATTAATGGCCAAAGAAAAGATCGTAGATCTGGATGAAATTTACCCTGACAAATAATTGTTTTTAATTTGGAATTCTTTGTGTAATATTTCGATTTCCTACTATATATAAAAATTTGATACATTTCATTTTGTGAAAAGTATTCTTTATACATCTCATAATAGACAGCATTTTTAACAGAATCTGGTGTTTGATGAAATCGGCCAGTTTTGTCATTTTCAGTTGCTGGGTGAGATCTGACTATTTTTTTTATGTAATACGTATATTTTATTTGTTTAATTTTTTTATCCAATGCAGCTGAAAATAAATTAGCTTCATCCACATCACACAGATGGTATTGAGTCTAAATTGTGAAATGATTTAAAAATACTCTATCATCTAAAAGAATGGATACTGTTTCATAATTATTTTCAGAAAGACGGGAGCATGTAACTTCATTAATACTTCTCAATGGGATAATAATAATAAATGTTTTACGCTGCAAATAACGAGAATTGGGGATACTACACAACTAATGCAGAGAAAATGTGTTGATACAGCCATTCTACATTTGATTCCTGGATATTCTATTTCTTCTGAGATAAAAGAAGGTGAGTGTATTTTAAACTTCTCATCAACGACTTCTTCTGTAGGCAATGAAAAATCCAAACTTTATTATTTGCTAACAACTAATTTTACTTAAATAAGTCGTTGTCAATTTTAATAGTCTGACTAATGTGGCTGTCAACAAAATTAACATTTAATCTTTTTATATTGAATAAAACAAAACATTTTCCCTTTTGGTGTATAATTAAGCTCTGATATTCTATAATGATTAAAAAAAAGTTATACTTTCCTAAAGAATTGTTATATTCCTGTTTAATAACATTATAAGCGAATTCTATATCCCCAAAGCTTCCAAATATATGTTTCTAGATATAAGAAATTTATTTTAAAATGCTATAAAAATGGTTTATCCTCTTATCAAATATTTAGAAAATTATTCGACCTCTTTTTAAATTAAAGCTGTAAAATAATAGTATGATTATAATTAAATGCTTCAGAGACTAATAAAATATATTAGTAAATTTTGATATTCTTAAAAGTCTTTTGTATTAGATTACATCTTAGGATTGCATATTATGATTTTATATTGTAAAATTGCGTAGATTTATTGAATTAAAATAAATAAATGTTAAATCAGCTTTACACTTCAATTTTTTATATAATCAGAACAGATTAATTTAATACAACGGAAATGCAAACAGAAACTGATAATTTTGAAATTATAAATTATTTTTATTTATTCTTAAACAAAAATGATTTAATACAATTTAATGTAAAAATTTTAAAAATGGTAGACAAAAAATTATTGCTTATTTGGATATCCAGATATTTTTATGAATAGTCTATGGTTTACCATTAGGATAAGCAATGGTTTACGGTATAATTACAAATATAATTTTGTGTGTGGGTTTATGAAAGTGAGACCCCTAATATATGTGTGATTTTTTAAATGAGGTTAAAGGATGGTTGACTTGCGCCATCTAGAAGACGATAAAGTCCCACTCGAAAAATGCCAAATAAGCTCTTACAAATATTGCCTGTTATGAAAATAAATTTGTTTAATTAATATTTCTCTATCACCTTAATAAAGATCTAAAAATCGAAATATTTTAAATGTTCCCATTTCCATAAAAATATTGATCGTTCGATTCAAAAATATCAAATTGATAAAGTAAATGCTTTATTACTTGAATATAGAATCAGAAAGGACAAAAATAAGAAACTAATCAGTTTGGCTCTTAAATTTTCATACATTAAGAGCGCATTTAACAGTGGCATAATCTTCCTGAAGGAAAATATTGACCTTCATAATAAATAAACTAAAAAAAACCCGTTTTATCATACCGCTATTGTCAAGCTTACATGCCGGTATAAGATTCTCATGAAAAAAAACAATAAAGCTATATATTAGAAAGGCTGACAGGTGTTTACAAGTGGAATGAAAGCTAAAATAATATCATAAATATGCCTAAAATATAACCGTGGTGATTATGCGCAAATATTTTTAATTGCATCTATATGAATGGTATATTCTTGAGATCATTTAAGTGTTGAATTTAAAAAAAAACAGATATATAGAGAGGATTAAATGAAGAATTGCAATTTTTAAAATTAATAACCTATAATTATTTTTACGGGCAAGAAAATTTATTACAAAGTGAACGAATCATGTATTTAATATTGTCATCTGGTTTGAAAATTAAAAATATGATATAGAAAATATACTGTAGAGAAAGAATTATGTAAAAATTTTGTAATCAGATTGTGTTTTAATAGTTCTCGTCCTATTATTTTAAAGAATAAAACATTTATATTGATTCGAACGGTGTTTATATGTACTATTCGAAAGAAATGATTGTTAAATATGTTTCTTATGATTTAAAATTTAGTTTTGAATTATTCAGTTGACAGCGAAAAATAAATATAATCGAGGATATAAGATAATTTGAAACATTTTAGAGATTCTCCTCAAATAATATTTATCAATTTAACTTGATTTTTTTAAACGAAACTTAATTATTTGTTGATGGTTATAATAGAATTCAAATTGTTAAGATAGTCGTGAGAATATAATCCACCATTAATCTTGTTGCGACTATCAGTTACTGTAAGGTTGAGGTCCGCCGATTACGAGAATATATTGATGGAAAGTGGTGATATTACATTCCTAGATTAGAAGGCAGTATTCAAAATTAAAATATAATATATTTTTAAAGGCTTTTAGAGGAAATAAAAGATAGGACATCTTTACATAGCAAATTTTAATAAAAATTTAAAATAATTACAAGATAAAATATATTGTAAAATAAGAATAAGAGAAATGAACTCAGCTGGACATCCATTTTTAATTCATTATCGAATTTTATAGGGCTTTATTGAATGGAAGTGGGTAAAATATAGTTCATGATAAAAATTACTCTCAAAAATTCTTACGTTAAGGGTGTGGGTAACCTTAAAAATGGTGAAATTGAAATCCCTCGTGTTTTCTGTTGATGATCGCAGGAAGACTATGAGTTTGCGTTGAGAATATAACCATAAAATGTTATGACCGTTTTTGGCATATGTGAAATTTCAAGTGTAAAATTATCTTCACTCAATAATAAGGAAGCCAATCTGAAGACATGCGTTTGTAAAGGAGCTGGGTTAAAAATATGAGTAAGAGCTTCAACACTGAAACTAGACCAAATATCTCGATGTCACAAGGGGAGAAGTAATGTGTTTAAAATACTCCGATCGCTGATTTTTTAAAGTAGGGCTTGTCGAACAATTTTTTCGAGCGTTTGAAAAATCCTGTAATTACTTTCGAACGTAACTAAAGGCTTCTTACAAAGTCAGTCGATATTAAAATAGCCGTTAAAAATAAAATATTTTTGTAACTAACAAAGGATTGAAAATAGTATTATCTTGAAAAAATATGAAGTATCACGTTCAAAAATTTACATCGTTTAACCATTATTTTATCGATTTAAAATGTTTATAAAAAAAATTTGAAGTTCTAAGGTGTTAAATTTTAAAACATTTATATATGGGAATGGGAGAATCAATTTTTGTAACGAAAGATGTATTTAAAAGTTTTTAAAAATTGCTGCGAAAGGTTATAAAAATCTTTTTATAATATTAGTAAAAAATTTATCAGCAAATTATTGCATTTTAGATGTACCTTGATTCAGATAGAACACATATTATCTTAAGAATTTTTTTTTAAATATTTGTTTTATTCATTGGGGATAGGTTCTGATCTGTGATAAACAGGAAGAAACTCGAGGACATTTATATGCGTTTAAAAACGACTAAAATCTACGTTTGTAATTTTTTTTACGGATATATCGAAAATTTAAAAAAAGCTCGCTTTTAGTTTCAACTCTTAAATTCGCACAATTTGTTTCTATTTAACGAATAGAAAGTTTCAAAGAGCTTTAAAATAGTATAAATAGCAGTCTGATGACCTTTTAAGGGCTGCCTTTCTTTAGTGACCGTCACCTTATTTAAAGGGGCTCTATCAAGAATAAAAAAAAAATACACTTGAAATATTTTGAGATTCTATTTATTTATAATTCGGACAAAAAATACTCGACATTGAATGCTGTAGTTTAAACTTGCGATCAAACAAAGAATGTGCTGACATGCCCAAACCAACCGAAATACTTCTATTTTGAATGACCTCTATTACTTTAGATGCTCTTGCTGCCCCTAAGGAACGAGCCATTTTAACTCTCCACTTACATTAAAGCTCCATTTTCAAAATAATAATATTTTCAATCGTCTTTTGTAGTTTGGAAGTTCAAAATATTAATAAACAAGGAAGCCGTGTTAAAAAATTAGCTTCACAATTAATTCGTTGGGAAATCAAACTGAGCTGATTTTTTAAAACTCTGATTGATTCTAAATTTTACGTCATAGATTTTGAGTTTTCAAAGAGATTAATTTTTTTAAAGCTCTAATTGGGATCCGTTCGTTTTAATCCTTGATCTTACAATTAGTCCACACAACGAGCTATACACTTTTTGTTCGTTCAACTCAGCCTTCTTTTTGATAAACTTTGAAAAAAGAGTCTATCGTTGTTCTTGGCTCCCCAAATATTATGGCGATTCTCATTGCGTAATTACAATCAAGAAAGACACATTGTAATATTTAATTCATTTTCCATAAAAATATTTCCCAACATTAAGTTTCAAAAAAAGAAAATTATAAGGCTTGATAAATATCTGCAACTAAATACTACGAGATGACCATTTTGAATAAAACAATATTTTTTAATTTTTAATACTATAGAAAGAAATATATTTTCAAAATTGATTGAGAAATTGACAAAATCTAATGGGAAATCGTGTGTTATTTAAGAAAATTTTTTAAATTATAAGACCAAGCAAGATACATTTTTATGGAAATCTTTTGGCATATACTTTAATTATAAATATTTAAAATAAAAATGACAAATAAAAAAATTAATATTTTTAAATCATAACCTTGATTCAGATTTATCGCCAAAGTTATTTTTTAATCAACATTTTCGAAAAATATAAATTGTTTCAGAAAATTTAGAATTCTGATAGCTAGAACCCTTTATGTCTATAAATATCAAAATTATTTTAAGAATTTCCGTTTATTATCGCTTATAAAACTACTGTAAAATCTCGACTTGATACGTTCTAATATAACCCGCCTACTTGATTTTGAGCTATAGTGTAAAAAAATAATCGTTTATAATACGCATCAATACACTCCAGATTTTCTTTTAATTCTACAATATTTTTTTAAGAAAAACTGATTCTTTTAAAATAAATGGAAAAACTAAATGGGCCTCTTAATCACCACTGCCACTCATAAAAGATATTAAAATTGTATGAAATTAATTTCATTAGTATTGATGTCATTTTACAATATATTTCTATCTTCCCCAAATGATATTTGATCATTCTACCATAAAACATACTCGTGAGTACCATCAGGATTATTAAAAATAAAATTTTAGAAGAAACGTGATTTAATTATTGCCTTATTTAATGTCTTTCACGTCGAAAATACCTTTCTACAATATCTGTAATCGTAGAGCTTACATACTTTCACAGCTTTTTAAAGTGTGATTGAAATCGCTTAATCCTCAATTCTATCAACAACAGTAAACCTCCTTCATCAGCTTATTTCAAAAGTGTTCATAGGCAGTACAGGATATGTTCTACGGCTTCGAATAGTTGTTCGATTCAACTTGATATCCTTCATTTCTTATAAGATAGAAGGCTACTAAAGATATCGAATAAAGAAAATTTGCAATAATTAAAAGAATTGTACCCACAAATTTACGTAATGGTGTTGTGAGATGAGCACTAAGCAATAAACAAGTAATTTTTCAAAAATATTTTTGTTACAATACAATATGCATTTTGACGTTTATGTACCAATATGAACAAAATATGGGCGTATTTTATTCTATATTCTTTGATGAGGTCCGAACATTCTCGAACTGTTTCGGTTATTCTCATAAAAGATCAATCTTAGTGGAAATAATAATTTATAAAACCGTTTGACTAATATTAAAATTATAAGTTATATTTAAACATTTGAACTTTTTTGAAAAAATAGTAATAACCTAAAAAGAAGGTGAAAGTGAATTTTATCGATTTTAATAATAAGAAAAGTTTATTACGTACATAAAATTTAAATTATTAAGAGTGGAAGTTATTTTTTTAAATATAATATAATGTGCGAATTTTGTAAGCTTTTTCAAACCCCCAAAAAAATATATAATAGCTTGAAGAGAGTATTAAATAATCAAATGAATGATGATATTTTCAAAAAATTAATTCTTTTATTAAATAAGAAGAGTAACATAATTTATTGTTCAAAAAACATTGCAACTATAAAGTGTAAAAATTTAAAGAGATAAATTAACAATACGAAAATGTCAAAATTCACAACAGATTATAAATACCCCCGGTCCTGTTTTTATGATATATAAAAAAAATGTATCTTTAAAAAAACGGCATTGGCTGTAAATATAAATTAAATTACCACAAAAATACAGCCCAAAAGATAGAACTCTGGAATTTTAGTTCTTTTTAGAAGTACATATTCGCCCAATAAACGAAAAGTAATGCTACACTTGAATGCAGACTTGCACACAACGTAACTTTCTTTTTAAAAGTGAACCGCTGATATACAATAAATTTAAATAAACGATCGAAAAAAGAAATGATTCTATTTCTAGTTTTCCTGCATAAGTATATTAAAAATATATCAAATAGTATTAATTAATACGCGAAAATAATTTATATTTATATTCGAAGAGAATTTATCTTTTAAAATTATTTAAATAATGCTTTTATAATTTTTCAAAATGTACAAATTTCGTGAAATATTTAAATTCGTATTATAACTCAGATTTTGAATGGGTTTTTATACATAATAAAAAATTTAGTATTTGACATAAAATAAAAATATTCAGAAATTATTCACTAAAACTTTACCTCATTATTAGTGGTCAGGATTTCTATATAATTGTATCCTACAGGATCGTGCTTAATATCCTGAAAGTAAAAAATCAAATTTTACCGATATTTCTATGTATGAAATAATTAAAGCCTCTTTTAATCCCATGAAATATGAATAGAAACATAGATAATTTTTAGAGACATAAAGACATCCTGCTTTAACTATTAATGAGTTTATTTTTGTGCACGAAAAATCTGATATAAAAATATAAAATTACGTTGAATAAGATCTTCTTTTGACGATAAATTAAATAATGAACGAAATTTCAAAACAGCATCTTGATTTTTTTTTATAAATACATGATCTAAAAATTTGAATATATCAATACCTTCATTGATAAATTCTATTTTATTCTCAGTCTTCAATTGATAGAGTTTAGTGAATATATAAGAAGAAAGATCTCTACGATCGTGAATTTGATCTAATGAAAATATTGAAGTCAAACCTAAAACTAATCGGAGAGATTCGAGTTTTTTCCAACGTTCAAGAGCATTTTCAAGATTCGGGGAGACTCCTATTACTATACATAAGAATAATGTTGATATTATAAATATTTAACGTACAAAAAATGACTCGGCTGTAAGTATTTTCCCATAAAAATCTATATGGGGAGGCTTGGTTACTTGTGACTGAATCTATTGTTCCAATGACAGCATCAGCAATTATGGAAGCGGATTTTTTTAATATCCCTAGCATTCCTGTTTCTGAATGCTGAGCTCCTCGTCGTTCTTGGAGTTTAAAATAAGAATTTTCTTTTATGGTTATCCTAATATAAATAAAATAGGCTAAATAACCAAAGAGGGGATGATGACCATGATTCTCGTGTTGGTGTAACCCACATTCGACGTTGCTAGATATCTGCTACCATTTCGTGTGTGTTCGTTCTTAAAAAAAAACATTTCTTTCACACAAAAAATATGAAAATGTTGGGATTGATTTAAATAAATATTTAGTAGTTCTCAAAGAGTAGGGAAAAAATGTTTTAACCATAGGGTTAGTATAAAATATTTTTATTCTTAATCAGATTATATTAAAAAATTGGTAAAACTAATTATAAATTATTTATAATTTATAAAACGATGAATTTTAAGGATAAATATCGTTGAAACGATTTAATAATAGAATTTAACAACGCATGTATTAAAACTAGGCGTGACAAAACACAACAATTTATTATCACCCATTAGTTTCATGTTCGAAGCATTAATAATGAACATATTATGAATTCATTTTTGCATATAATGTTAAATATACAAGTTTACGTATGGTTGTTCGTTTTCCATATTTAATTAATTGTTTTAAATCATATTACGTATTTATTTTCAAACGTTAGAAAATGTTTAAAATCGTTGCATTTTATTTAAATAAATTGAATCAAATTGTGCGTTTTTTTACATTCTATTGTTTTATTAAAAAATTTCTTTTAAATTAAATTAATTCATTAAAATATTATTTTAGCCATTCGTATTTTTATTTTAAATAAAATCAATTTTCTTATTTAAATTATAAGGTTTATTTAATAATAAATAACTTAATCTTAATTTACTTGACATACACAAATTTGGTGTCTTAGGAACATAATTTACGTTACATCGATACTCCCCTTTTTAAGTTTAATCAATAATTTAAGATCTGTCACGTTAATTTCATTAAATATTTGCAATTATATTTTCATTAATATTCTAATTCTATTTAATCAATGATCTTTTATTTGCGTTGTTAAAATATTGAATTAATTAAGGAAAGTAAATTTATTTTTATTTAATTAACATGCGAATTTTTACGAAAAACCTGAAATGGCTTTAAAAATTAATTCATAAAATTACATTAAAAAAAATGAAAAATATTTTTTTATTCGAATTATAAATTGGGTGCGTAATCTAGTTCAGCAATATTGACATATGGAAATATTAATTTATTTTTAGTGTAAAAAATTAAATTTAAAAAGTTTCTCATTCATTCAATTGCGTCAGATAAACCCATTGCCTTTTTTTTATTCGCACTTTCCTAAATATCTTGAAATGTATCTCAAGCTATTGGGAAAAAATTTTATTATGTAACTTGACAACAGGTCCTTTAAGTTTTCTTTATAAAATGGAATAAACGAGTAGGTTAAATTTTGTTTTTTTTCGTCGATTTCAGTATGAAAAATAAGATTTTACTCATTTACTTCCAAAAAGAAAAACGAACGCCTACAGCCAAGAAATGGTTTTGATGTATAGATTGAAAATGCCTGAGATACTCCAGTGCCATAATTTTTTTGCCTCAATTCGGCCAGAGGATTTTATTTTAAAAATCCACTTAATCCAGAAATGGCAATTGAAATCGATTAAAAATATTCAACGAATCGCTAGAACACGATTGGTGTTTAATTTCAAAAGAAATTTATTTGAAACGTACGAAATCATGCAAAAGAAAAAAACGAACGACAGCAAAAGCTTTAAACGAAGAATATATTCTAGAAAGTGCGATGAATCCTATGAAAGCACGTAAAAATCAAATGCACCCAAAAGCAAGAGGATGCCGTCAGTTGTTCGGGATTCTTACTGTATATGTTTAGGCTGCTTAAAAGGTATCAAAAAATTATTAAATGTGTATTATCGTCAGTTCATTTAATAAATACCAACATAAAAATTAGGTGTCTCAAATTGAAAGGGTGTTATATACACAATAGAAACAATAGGCGTATACGATTTTAGTAACTCGTCAAAAAATTTTTTCTGCTCAAGGGTAGATATGATCTTGACGTATATATGATTTTTCTCTATCTGGCACCTTCTTGTTTACATTTTAGTCCTTTCGTGCTAAACTTCAGAGTGTTAAAAATTTCACGGCTGCTTAAGAGATCAAATCTTTCTTGATACTATTTTTTGAGACCAGAATTATTAGGTTGACTGAAAGAGGACAAAATATAACAATTAAAATTAAACAATATAGAGTTGAAATATTTTACGCATAAAAAATTTTCTTTTAATTTATATTGAAAAGTTTCCATAACTTTTGAGTAAAGCCAAATAGCATCGTGCTCATTTAAATATCTGTCAATCTCATGTTCTCTTTATATTCTCAAAAAACTACCTTTTATCATTAATCGGCTCTAATATATAAATTGATTTAAATGCAATTATTTATCATTGTCTTATACTTCTCCAGATATCGTCTCATTTAATAATTCTATTTTCTTTTTTTATACATAAAATATTAATATTTGATGAACTAATTTAGAGGGTTTGCTCAATTATTGAACCAATGATCAGGTGTTATAGCTTCTACAAAGAGAATATGTTGTGGGATAATAGAGGGCGGCGAAAGCCCCCTACACAACATATACAGGGATATATATTGTGCCTACCAAAACGCCTTACATCAACTAGGAGAATATGTGATTATTTTAAGAACAATCTAATGAATCTCTAATTGCTTTTTTAAGAAGGTGAGATCTGAGAAGCATTAAATTATTGGGATTTATATTATTTTGATGTAAAAATATAAATTATAAATGGAATAGATTATTTATAATTTTTTCACTGAAACAGAACTATTCTTATAAATATTGTAAAATAATTTGGGATAGTTTGAAACAGTTCGGTGCTTCATTATTAGTGTTTAAAAGGTATGCCAGATTTGGTTGATGCAACAATACAATTATTATGAAAAATATTTTTTTTATCGTATAAAACAACAATTAAATTATACATCTAATCAATTTCAACAACTTAAAATCTTAAAAAACTCTTAAATGCTAAACTATCTCCAAAAATAGATCAATACATAAGTTAGTGTCTTTAAATATTAATGTAAATCCTAATTTAATCATGCGCCAAATTATGTAATCTCGAGATTTTTCAAATCTTTCCAAGTTGAGATACCAAAAGCGATATGTTTTAAAACGTCAAAAATATTCCACCGTAAAATTAAAGTGTAATTTAAATAAATATAAAAATGATAAGAATTTTATAGTTTTAACAAAAAATTTGTCAGAACTGTCTTTTAATCCGAAATTATTTTCTCAATTTCATTCAAATTAATTGAATGCTGCCACTACTGTGGTACCAAATAGTATGCTATTTATATTAAAAATATTTTAGTTTTGTTATATTTCAGAATAAAAATTTTTTATCATACAAAATACACAAAAATAATATTTCCGACGTCAAATAAATTTTATTTTTCATAATAAAGAATATTCGTGAATAAAAAAAGTTTTTTTTTAAATATTTATTAGTTGTCATTATTATTAATCTTTTGTCATTTTTGTGTCAACCTACAATTCCCCCTACGTAAAAATTTTCCGTTTTTATAAAAACACGTTACAAGTAACTCCTTCATATGATAATCTTTTTTTTCACAATTTAAAACGTTGTGTAAGAACGGTACTGGAATATAATCAGTTACTACCAGGTTCGCAAAATATGATGGGAGGAGCAAAACAAACCAACTAGACAAAAAATTATTTCAATGTAGTAAATTTATCAGGTAAAACATTGCCTCGTACATGTACGGAAAACCTTCTGTCCGAATCTGAGATAAAAATTTAGAACTGGGCAGTCTAAAATAACACAAGTGTATATATAACTAACATGTGTTTTCTACACTTCTTTGACTGTATGACCTAGTTTATACTACACTATAAGAACATAATAAATGTAAACTATTGAATTATCTTTTTTTTTAAAGAATTGATAATAAGCTTAAATTGGGAACATGATACTGCACCTGTTAATTTTATAATAAAAAACATTTGATATTAAGCAACTGCAATTCCTTAATATTAAAAATATGAAAAAATAGCAACCATTAATGTTGTATATTACTTTTTCTTTAACAGCATATTCCATTCTCGCGCTTTACCTGATTTTATATTGTTTTTTTTTAGATATTACCAACTTTTCTTAATCCTTAAGGTTTATCTCATACATGGCCAACCCCGCGGATGGTTGTGTTGCGGCCCGCTACGATCATTACAATTTTCCAAAATACAACTGCTTTAATGTAATCTGAAGTGTTGGCAAGTTTTAGTAAGAACTGGATTAAAAAAATACTGATTTTTTAT
>SGJC01000397.1:0-14981 GCA_009887335.1 Henneguya salminicola | reverse complement strand
TTATGTATTTATTTTATATTTGTGTTACCTTAAAATAGTAATAAAGCAAATTTATTTAAAGTGTAAGTATAAAAAATCGGTTAATTCAAAGTAAAAAAAAGTTTAATTTAAAGAAAAAATGCTATATTAATAAAACAAATGATGATATTTGTAAGTAATAGTTGTGTAAAAAAAATAAGAATAATTATTTATGCTCGCGATTAATTTAAATAGCACAGTTTCGGATTTTTCTTCTTTGATAAAGTACCATTATGAATTTTATTCGTTTATTCATTAAAAAGCTTCCTTTTTTTTCTTTGATATACGGATTGTAGAAACATATTATTTATCGGGTGTGTTTTAGTTTACATCTCTAACACTATCTGATGCTGTATTAATTATTTATTCAGCACAAAATTATTTAAAAAAATGTCGAGTGTTGATAGTAGGATATATTTAAGCTAGACTATGTTAATAAAAATAACACAAAATGTTTTTAAACTACTTTTGCTTTGTATCTTGGCGAATAAAGAATATAAACATTAAAATTTTATAGAAATTCGACTTTTTGAATATTTTTAAGAAAATGTGCAGGGCTTGTGGATAGTATAGTAAGGGGAGGGTCAACAAAATTAAATTTTATTTTAACTTGCGAATTCAACAAATTTTTTCGTTATTCTGAGACTGAAATATTATAATGATCACTACTAAAATATGGATTGTAAAACTATTCGGATTAACTTTGTTTTTTGAGCTTTTTTTCCCATAAACTATATTGAAGGCATATAAATAAGTATATTTACAAATAAATTTGTAAACAAAAAAAAATGATAATTAACTGCTAAATATATTTCTTTAGTGAATAATTTGCTGACAACAAATGAAAAATTCAAGTGTCCTAACAGTGGATTCTGTGATTCTTATAGTTAATATAGCGTTACCAAAAATAAAGTTTCCAGTATATTTATTTATAATTTTATTGAGTAGAGATGTATATTTTTTTTTCTCCAAAATCGAAACATGTATTCATTATGTTTATAACATTAGGACTTTCGACGATTTTTTTTTTAGTTTAAACTGCACAGATACACTAACAAATAACGAATTTTAATTTTAAACTATATTATAAAGAGTATAAGAATGTAGAAAAACTAAAATAAATTATTGCCGTTAATACGATGTCAAAAGGGGTCCAAGTAGGCCCCCAATACCTTGCCTATAAAAAGAAATAGTTTGTCTGGTAATGTAGGCCCACCTATTTCGGTAATATCAGAAGAAAATATTCGGGAAGTTAAAAAAGTATTTGTTATCAGCCTTACCAAATCAAAAAGGAAAGCTTCTCAACAATCTGGAATATGTAGAAAATGTAAAAGAAATATGTTTAAAATTGAGATAAGATAACTTCCTTAACAAATTTAGAACTTATCAGCGTATTTCAGACATTATTATGTAAAAAAAGAGTAGACAATTACCAAACGATTTTTAGTATAATCGATACATTGAGAAAAGATATATAAAAAAAAAAATTTATTTACCAATTAGTCTTATTTCATTCTTGATGATTATGTTAATAACCAGAATGTTCTGGTTTTGGGTTTTGAGCCCCTCTATTTTTCAACGGACAACTTTTTTCTGCCAACAATAATAATTACTTTTTGCTCAATATTATCTTTTTGAGTAATTGATTGATTTTTTTCGAATAGAAACTGTAAATTCGGGCAGTTATCTCTTTGCAAGGACAATAAACTTATTCACACACTATATTATAAGAGCAGAATAATGACACTACGTTAAATCAACCCGGCCATCTCTTAAGAACTATAGAAGTGAATAAAACTTCTAAATAATTTTTTTGAGAACGAGTCATCGTTTTGGATTACCAAAAAAATAAGAGCATTGTCATGGACTAGTACTATTATTTCTTTTCGCCTGAATCCCTAAATTATTTTATTTAGGGTTTCTTAAAAGAGATATTTTAAGAATTAAATTTGAAGATATTAGATTCATTGAAAACAGTCCCCTACTTCTCATTAATTCAATCCAACCCGAAATGTTAACTAAAGTTTATAACAAAAAATTTTTAGGGTTCTCGAGTGCTTAACAATGAGAAACCCCCTATATTATTATGAGCTTTTTAAATTAAATTTTATTTTAAAAATATATTAAAGGATTAATATAATTTAAATTATCATTAAAATATATGCCCTTTATTAGTTTTTCGAAGCATCACTCATATTTTTCAGCTTTCTACGAAAAAAAAATAATTATATTTTGATAATTAATCTTTCGTAGAATTATTTTTTATTTTTTAAGAAAAATTTATAAAACGACTTGGAAAAGAGATTACTCTAAAATATGAACTCTCTTCTTCGAATTTCTTAGTTTAAATAATTATGTCTCTTAGTCTTTAAAATAATTTTTAAGCAAGAAAAAGCTGTAAAGCGTATTAAATAGCTAGTCTCGTGCTTAAATATTTCAAATTAATAATGTATAAAAGTATAAAATTAAATGGATTGGCTGCCGTACTATTAAAGCTTGGTTATATATTATTAAACTCATTTCATCGATTAAATGGTCATTACAAGTCTTTTTTTAACTATTATAAAAATATAATGCGACAAATCAGATCCTGTTTAAAATTAATTAAGCTCAATATAACTAATATCAGGAATGTCACTTATATTTTATTTTTTTTTTAATGAAACTCATTGTTTTGGAAGTATTGTATATTCCTAAGAAAAATTAAACATGTAAGAGATTTTTAAAACAAATCAAAGTTTTTATATTGCTCTAAAAACTATCGAACGATTTAAGGATAATAAAAATATATTTAGATGGTTAACAAGTTCAACAGTAATCCCTAGGTTGTAATATTTATTTTTGAGCATTCAATTGCACATAATTTATTCATTGTTGTCAAGATATATTATGAAAAACAATTTAATCAAATATTCTACTATTCTTCATTAGTATTCCTGACTCAACACACATTATTAATATAAATCTTCAATAAAATTTTATTTTAAAGTTTGACTTCTGCAGGAAATATAACATCTCTAATGAAGAAATAAAATATGATTAAAAAAGAACAAAAGTAGTTTTCAAACGTTGCAATATAAGGGAAAAAAGAAGAGCGTCTTAGAATCTTGGAATACAATTTCCAACAAAAGTATGAAACGTTTATAAAAAGGTTTTGGGTAATACCAGTTAATTTTTAACAGTTTTTATAGTCGAAAAACACAAATGAGACTAATTTCGTTTTTCATAATTGTAAATATTTTAGAAATTTCTCCTCAAAATCCACAGCAAATGTTTCGAAAAATTTGAAATTAAAAACAGATATTAAGCATTTTAAAATATTAGCGAATTAATATGAAAAAATACCAAACGAAAAATAAATTAAACAATCTGTAATATATAGAGGTAAATGTTCGTCGTTTTATATTTTACTGGTTTGATGAAACAGACATTTTAAGAACTATGCAACAAAATTTTCACAAAGTAAAAATATAGTTAAAAAAACTAACTTTATTAAAATAAATATTTGTAAAACATAATAATTATGCGTGACTTTATTTATTATCGCCGTAAATTTAAATTGTGTATTTGCTAATACTATATATTTTATTTATTAAAAAAGCGACGATCCTTTTATTTATAATATTAAACATTTACAGGTTTATATTATATATAAAAGAATCTTAGAATTAATCGAGCTGGCCCATTTGTTCAACTGTTTTTATAAAATTTAGCCCTTAAAAAAATATTGACTTTTTCATAAAAGAAACTTTGGCAGAGAGATTAAAAAAACCAATTTGGACAAGGTAAGAGCCTCGAGCGTTAAAAAAAAATATATGAATTTAAACGGAAATATCAATCGACGAATTTTCCATTTTCTAAATTTTAGTTCAATGTTTACAATAAATATCTGGTTGATAAATACTTACAATTATAAAATAATTTTATATAAAAAATGTTGATTTAAATACAAAAATATTAATGGTTTATAAATATAGTTGAATACTTTAATTTTGACAGCAATCATAAAGATATAAATTGACACCTTCTTTTAAACAAATATCAACCTGTTAATTATATTTTTTGCGATTTCAATTGAAATTTTCTCTCATTCTCTTGCAAAAAAATAATAATTAAATATCATTTAAAAATGTTATTATTTGATAAAGGTTTTATAATTATTTCGAGCTTTCACCCTGCCCTATTAAAACTCCGACCACCCAATATAATTTGGATAAAATATCAATTCAAACCAACGTCAAATATTATATATTCTATGCAATTTTATCATAAAAAATATTAACTATAATAAATATATATAATACGGCATTATGTATAATAAAGCCTACCGCCCTGTCTCGCTAATTACGACTTCAGTAATTCGAATAAAAAGTATAATAATTCGCAAACAGTAGAACCTTGATTATCCTGACTAATATTGGATCCTGGGGGGACAAATAATCGATGAGAAAACATATTATAAGAATAATTTTTCACCTTTATATATATGTATTTAATAACAAAGTCAAATAAAATACTATTTAAAATTATGTTTTCGTAAAAAAATCAAGAATAGAATTAAATGTAAAGTTAGTCTTTCTTTTAACAGTTTCTATATTCTGGATATATTTAAGATAAAAAAAAGATGACAAGCATTAAATTCTTGATGTCTCTCAGCCCATTTAAATTGAAAATCTAAGCTTTGAACCCTATGAGAATGTGTATGATGATTATTACTATCTCAAATAATTTTTTTCATAAATTCGATATTCTGCTCCTTGGAATGTAGGTCATTTATAGCTTCGATTATTTTTTCATCATTTAGAATTTTGAATCAAGAAAAATTTCATTTATATACCCAGGGGCATCTTTTATATTTCACCCAGTGCAAATTTGAATTATTAAAACGTTATCTGGGATTAATTTTATGGATTTCAAATACACACAAAATGCGTTTCATTCCGAGAAATTTTTCAATAGTCTGTTCATGAATTTTTCAATTTCGATATATTTTCACTAAATTCTTGCGTTCCTTTATCGTAAAGAAGAAATTCTTTAATTAATTTTATTGAAAATACTTATAGCTGACTGCTCCTTATTTTTCTTTGTTAAAAATAGTCCTCGAAAAATTATTTTCGAAAGAAGCTCTTAAATGCCTCAATTACGCAATGATTCATCAGTTGTATTAAAGCTGTAACAATAGTTTTACTCTAAAAATGTATTGACAGAGGGTAACCAGCATTATTAAATTTTATAAATACTTTCGTCTATTTTTCAATCGAATTTTTTAATATTTTTTCGCTTTTGTTAGAAGAAGCTTTTCATATTATCGTGACAAAATTTTAATAATTATCCAGAAATTAATTTAATGGTCATAAAAAAAGAAAGCCTTTTGAATTTTAGGAAATATTACATTTTTTATTCCCCAACAATAAAAAGTGGAAATTTATGCCGGCCTGTTTAATTTGCATAACTTATTACGGTTAATTTTTCTTTACAGGCATTGTATTCTTAGGCAATATTTTCACGTTTCTTGCTAAAGATTTATTATGAAGTTTTTCGCAGTTTACACCTGTCTCAACAACCTTAACATAAATTATATTTTGTTTCCTTCTTGTTGCAAAATTACAAAGGGAGTATCTAAAGAGGTATTTTCTTAAAATGTATTGGCAAAAAGTTTATCTTCCAATGAATTTCTAGTTTTGAAATATTTTCTAGGTAATTCACTTTTTCATACCTACCTGAACAAGCTTTAAAGTTAATATTAATATTTGCGTTTCAGTTAAAAATATGGTTTTTAAGATATTGAGGGACCAACTATCGGTTGGCTTTATTTTACATTTTGAATTTACTAAATGTAAATTACCTTCTCAACTACTTAATATTATAATTCTTTAAAACTTTTTGCGCATAACGACACGCCCCATATATCAAATAATTTATAAACTTTATAATATTTTCCTTATTTTTATTATCTCTGAGATGTTTATAGTATTGATATCTCATTTATAGGCAAGAAACATCCGGCCACTCTTTTTTTATTTCATTTATTATATCTAATTTGCCTTTAAATATTGATCATTCTTCTCTCTCTTAATTAAAATAAATTAAAGGTTTCATTGATAAATCTTTTCATTAATATATAAAATGTCTATTTGATATATTTTGGTATTTGGAGAATGAAAGTTTAAATTAGACGTGTAATCCATATTCTGTTTACCAAATTGAAATAATGGTAATCAAGATAATCGAGGTTCAATCTGTATTTTTAAGCAATTTAAAATAAATCACAAATTAACCTTCCGCAATAAAATACATTTTAAATTTCCTCAATTATTGGCAAGAAATTTAAATAAATGGTTGGGTTTAAAAAAAAAGATGCATTTTTCAAATCTAAAAGTTATTAAAAGCAATGGATAAATAAAAATAAGAACAAAATAACGCCAACTAGCTTTTGGGAAAGCAGTATGTATTTGCTTTCGGAGGCAGGGAGGTAATGTCTCATAGAGCCTCTCACTTATGCTTAATACTGTCTAATTGAAATAATACTCATACCACTGCCTCACAAATGTTATCAAATTTAGATGCTGCACATTATCAACATAGTTCTACAGTTACTCTTCGTCATTAGACCTCTCAAAAATACTAGCGATGTTCATATCAGACATAAAATAGATTCTTCTTATTTTTTGTTTTTAGCATAAGATATTCTTTCATTCCGTCGTTTTGATCTGTCTTAAATCTTAATCCATAATATTTCCCATCAATGCAGCATTCTGGTATTTTTTCGCAACATATATTTTTTTAATAAATACAAATATTTACTTTAAGATAAGATTGAAATAGTAGGTAAATTCCCATTCCTTGCAAATATTTATTAAAAAGAATCAGCCCATTTTCAGATAAGCCTTCTTCGAAGTAATCGAAATAATATAATAAAATTACTTTTTCATATAAATCTTCTGCCCTCAATAACACTTTCAGTACTCCGACAAGGAATTTAAATGCATAATGTCATGGGCGGGTGAAGTACCTTACAATTACGCCTTATAATGTTCGCATCTTAAAAATTTATGATTTTTTTCGATTTTGAAGAGTTCCTGTACTTCGGAAGCATCTAAAAATTTTGGATTTTTAAAACTTATATAAGGGGCTGAATAGTCTAACGCCGTCCTCATTACTCAAATATAATCAGGCAGATTGTAATTTTTTTACGGTAATCATGCGCTGGTAAAGAACATACGAAATTTCGTATATTATTATTGGTTTCCGTTTTGTATGTAAAATGAGGCAGGACAACTAGCTTGGTCTATCTCCATGAAAATTGAAAGCAACAATATTGCACTGAAGAATCTTAAAATATTTTTTTTAATGCTTCGAATTGGCTCATTATAATCACAAAAAAATATATTCTGCCCATATATATACTTTCTTTTTGAAGTAAAATCGTAACAACTTCGCCAAATATTATATAAGACTGATCAGAACTATTATGTATAAGCCTAAAATTTCAAATACTTATTAATTTGATTGTATTTTAATTAAATTTATGATATTATTCTTAAAAGAAATTTTAATCGGAAATCACATAAAAGTAAAATAGGGTGTTATATTTGATGATGCTTAGACCTGCACGCTAATGGAATAAATCTTTTCTGCAAATTAATCTTAATCTTTTCATATAGTGTTCCCCTCACTTTTATTAAATTTGTATCGATTTGTTCTGCAATAATGTAATAGTTTCGTTTTTATACTTTCTGTTACTTTCGATATATTTTTTATGGCTTTCTTTTTTTTCATGTAAAACTTTGGATAATATTTTCTCAGTCAAATGTGCTCTGGGGTACAAGATAAGGATTTACGTTTAGTCAAAGATCAGCACAATTTTAAACAATTCAGAATATTATTCTTGCTTATCATTGCCAATTTTTTTAAAATATGATTGTTTTCAGACATTTAGATTTTCTATCAATCACACTCTACCATATAACTATTCCGTCTCAGAAATTGCACCTTTCCAACGCTAACCAAAAGCGACAATTTATTTATATATCCTGATGTTTCTATTTCTATAATATATATTTTATAGAATTTTTCCTTGTATCTGAATATGAGATATAAAAAAAACTGAGCAAATTAAAATTGTCATAGTTTTTGAAAATGGTAATCTTTCACTACAAAAATTATAAACTTTTGATAAAGTGTCAAAATCTTCATATTAATATCCAATTAAACTTGAACAATTATTCTCAGTTCAGCCTTATAATAATAGTATAAAAATGTGGTCGCAACTTTTTTTGAATTGTTACAATTTGTTTAAGACTCAATAAATTTGGTAAATGTAATAAATTTCGATCGATATGAAATGATTTTTTTCAAAAAAACTATTTTATCATTATTCCAACTATTCTTCGTTCTATTTTTAAATGTTCTTAAGTTTGGAATATAGAGCACGCGTTATAAGACAAATAAAGTTTGTTGTATAGAAAATCAGAGTTCCGGGGTATACGTAGATTGTATTAAAATTCTTCTTCTTCGTATTAAATTACTAAGGAATCTAGGAACTTTCAAAATTGTTAAGATAGTTTATTCCAATATCTTCCCAGGGGTTTTCTACATTAGTTGATGCATCATAAATAGAATTAATCTCGCAATCCTTTTTATTCCATACAGAACTACGTTTTATTGTTTTTAAACACATTAAGTGTAAGGGAATTTAACAAGAATATTCTAAGGGTTGATTATCGAATATTAATGTCGGTATATGTATTAAATTTTGTAAAAGTGTTGTACCTCTTCATCATAAA
This sequence comes from Henneguya salminicola, assembly GCA_009887335.1. Classification (NCBI taxonomy): domain Eukaryota; kingdom Metazoa; phylum Cnidaria; class Myxozoa; order Bivalvulida; family Myxobolidae; genus Henneguya; species Henneguya salminicola. Next base: position 6,177 of record SGJC01000397.1, on the reverse strand, counting down.
CAAATCCCTCTTGTTAACCATCATGGATTTGAAACTTATGTTAACGAATAGGCACATGAGTTTAAATTTTGGGGTTAAGACGCCAGGAATAATAACAAGAAAAAGGTAATTTCCCTAATTTATTAAATGCGTCTGTAAAGTGCGCTGCGGCGAAATAAAAATCAGAAGGAATATAGATTTAGTCGCCCTTCCCCTCATTTTCTTTAACTAGTGTACTATAATCTAAGAGTTCATCAAACCTTTCTCATTTTCTATGCAAATATTTCCTTCGAACATTTTATTTTAATCAAATCGTTTCGTTTTTAAAAATTATCATTAAGAAGGGGTTTTTCCTAAAACATTTGAGGTACGAATAACATGTAAATTGCACCTTGTGACGCCTTAAATCACAATTCTCTTTATCTCTCTGTTCTAGAATATACTTACTGGAAAACTTAAACTTCGTTGGCCCTTTATTTATATTTAAAATATTCGAATTTGGCACGCAAACCGTTACTCGCAGCTCAAAAATACCATACGTTCGCACAGTCTCTTTCACCAGTTCTGGAAGTTTTTCGTAAATGGATGTCGATCAACGGTCGGGAAGTAAACTTTAGAGCATAAATCTAAAACATTACGGGTTATTTATTATAAATTCTAATCTGCCCAACGACCCTGCCAGCTCTTTCGCCTTATTTTAAATTGAAAAATATTTATATCCTTCGACACATTTTTAAAATATCTTAAATTTTTTTTTTGTTCTTATACACTTCAGCGCACTGTATGTCTTCGCTGTCCACGAATGCGCTCTTACTAAAGTAGAATAGATCCGATATTTTTCCTCTAACCTTATATTATAACGTCTTTGATAATTTGGATCATCTTTACTGCACTGTACGCATTTAAGCGTTTTCTTCCATTCATTATTTTATAATTTAAATTTTAACGAAGCAATTGAAATTAAGGCCTAATTGTTAATTATTTATGTTTGTTTTAATAGTAAAAATATTTTAATAAGCCAAAGATTAATGCGCGTTATCTGAGTAAATCATTTTGGCCTCTTAATACGTATCTTCGCGATATATGTGGTACTTTTGGATACATATAGAATATCAAATCATGAATTAAAAACAAAATGCTGATAATATCCCATTATAAAAATAGGAATTGGTACAAATTTTGCCACGGATATATACTTGAAATATGATACGTTCAATTTAAACGATGGGAAGACCAGGAATAATATTTATAAAAAAATAGAAAGAAATATGGCGTCGCCGCATAGTAATAAATGTAGACTTGTGGGTGCTAGGGGATATTAACTCAAATAATATTGCATTCACTGACATTCACAAATTGGAAAATTGAAAAACTCTGAAAAATATTAGATTGAACTCCGTTCCAGAAGGCTCAATGATTTGAATTGATGGGGGGCCTGCTTAAATACAAATTTAATGCTTTAATTTTATATAAGAAATTGTGGCAACCGAAACAAAGTTTACATCTGTAGCATAAGTGTATCCCAATAAAATAGAATATACACGTACTCCTTGCAAGTTTTTTGCAGACACATCACAAACAAGATACGAGATGTATGTTTCCGAATCTGACTGAATTTATATCAATAAAGAATTCAAATGGCCTCACAGCCTTCACTAATATAGCATATTGAAAATGAGAAACTTTTTTTGCATTGAGATATTATTTCTCTTTTTTATTACTTTTGGAATGATCTCTTTGCATAAAAAAAATTTAAGGAGTAAAAACTGACTGACTGAATATTTATTTCTAAGACACCCGAGGATTAGTATAGAGGGGTACATGTTATAGAATTCTTGTAGTTAATTAAAGCAAATTTTCATAATGATAATAAATGTAAATATATTAGTACATATTAGTCTATATTAACATCTGTGTAATTATCAAAAAGATAATGTTCTTAACAAATTTGGTATTGCATAAGAGTAAACCATTATTTTTAAATATGACAGCAGGACGAAAATGTTTTTTTGAGGTAAAGAAATCGCATCACCTAACTAACGTTTTTATATTTTGTGAGCGGGCAAGGAAAATTTTATAACTTAAGAATTATATTTTTACAATTATTGAAAATGAACTATAAATAAATGGGATCTGAACATCTATATTCAACGATTAAAGCTCTATTTTTGCATAAAATATATCTTACGAAATACCTCAAACCAAATACAAATATTAAAAGGATATTGTATTTGCAGAGTAAAAATTATTACTAAAATGGATTTTCAAGTTTTTAATAGCAAAAAAAATTGCCTATAGACACAAAATTTCCCTTTAAATCCCAGTCGAGTATGAGCTCTACTTGTATCTGATGATAAATGGCTTTAGTTCTCATAGCTAAAATATCTTTCTAAAATATAAAACAAATCGATAAATATTACTTTGAGATCGTAACCTTCACCTCCCTTATGTTTAGTGTAGTCTTCGGCGGCTTAAAATGGCTCATCCCAGGGTAAACGGTGTTACTAATCGTGCACGGATACCTTTTATGCTGTTTTCTCTGGTTTTGCAATACATTTAAGTTTACTTTAGTCAGTAACTTCTCTCCTAGTCTACCCTTGAGATGCCATACAATAATAACGAACAATAAAGAATATGAAGCCAAAATTTAAAGCAAAGAATTTTCACAAAATAAACTGTTTTACTCGAGATTGAACCACCTACATTGTCCGAAGCCTTGCGTGATTGCGTCTATAGCTTTATCCTATCGACTTCGGCAAAGATTGTAATTTCTTTCATATGTCTGAAAGAGTTATTAATTTTAATTATTTTATATTTAAAATTCCCTTTTGCTGAAAAATAGAATATATTTAGAAATAATTACTTTTCAACTAATTTAAATTTCTGAAATTTTTGGAAAAAAAAAGAGACGAATTCTTTTTATTTAAGACTGATCATTTATTTTTTTAATTCTAAATAATGTGAAAAAAATAGAGAAAGAGCATATAAATTCGTTGCCCTTCAGTTGTTTGCATAAAATACCCCCGAATACAAAATTTAAGTTTTGACAAAAAGTAATTTGATTTAATCAAATATAAATTGTTGAAGAGAATGTGATTTTTTTAAATTATTAAGCTGAAATTAACTCACGAGCTTCCTTGTAAACAACACAGCTTTGATTCTGTGTTTTACAAAATGAATAGACAAGTGTGGTATTTTCAACCGATTTAAAGATTTTCATAGACCATGAGATTTATCAAAAGTTTCCATGTTAAAACCTTTTATAGGGGGATTAATTTTTCTGAACAGCTTTGTAAAGTCGCAACGTATATAATTGCAAACGGATGCAAATTATTTTTCTAGATAAATTAAAAATAAAGCGTTGAAATTTTTTATAAAAATTTGAAATTTTATTGAGAAATATTATTTTTAACATGAATAAAACAGTACTATTTTTTAAACTCAATATTTTAATTCTTACTGCTTCGTATAATAATCAATTAAGAGCTACAGAGATCTTATGGGTTAATAAAACAGTGATAATTTGAATAAAGTATTTTCATGGAGCTTTAAAAGTAACCATGTTTTTTATAACTTTGACATATTTAAAAATTTAAGCCATATTTTAACGTGTAAAGCTTGGGGGACAATATATTTTTTGATCATATCTGAGAATATTTAATTTAGAAATGAAATGAACTTGATTCCTATTCCTAATTAATCTTAAACAAGGCAACGTTATGAAAAAGTTAAACATAATTTAAATTGTATCAACACATAATTTGATATATGACGAAAGAATTATATTAATAGGGGTGTAGGAATAATATACAACAAAAAAGTTAAATTGAAATTTATTATTTGTTGAAATCATTGAATTCTTAAAATAAATAAAGTCTAACTAAAATGATTTTAAGCTGGCAATCATCTATATTAAATTTAACTTAGGAAGACATAACCCAGGGAAAAAAATTAAATTTTTTAAATTAAACAGAAATGTTTCAGTTGATAATAATTTAGTTGTTAAATGGATCGATCTAAGAAGATAATAAAATACCTGCTGAACACCATCAAAATTAAAAGTCAAATTAATTTCTTATGAATATTAGAGTATTTCTGCATAGTTTGATTCGCTAGAATTCAATTATTATTATTCTACTAATGTTGAAACCGAACGTTTTATCATAATCCTCTTTGGCAAACATTGATATAAAATATTGGCTCAAACCCGTCAATTTTAATTAAATTTTGGTAAGTGCAATCAAATTTAATAATTAAAGGCTACCGTCAAGAGACTTAAACAATTATTATAAAGATCTTTGTTTTTTTAATTATATTTTGTAACGTTAGCTCTAACGTTGCATTTTAGCAATTATCCGAAACAAATGGCTGTATCAGGAAGTATTATATTAAAATTTTGTGATTTTTTAAGTAAGGAAGACCTTAAATGGGAGCAATAAAAAATTAATTTTATACTGGGAATCGATGCAACCCCATAGAGATTTTTCTCTTTGAAAAAATCATAGAATTTGCGAAGGCTAATATATTTTTCTAAATATGACTCATCGTTATGATGCTTTATATTTACATATTTAATCTACTCTTGTGTAGGAATTAAAAAAAAATAGATTAAACAGTGATTTTCAATCTTTTCTAAAGAAAACATGAAACTAGAGAAAGAACGACCTGGAAAAGATAATAAAATTCAATGCGCCTTACAAATCTATTTTAGAAATATTCACGATAAGATTGCATAGGTTAATTGGTATATTCTTTTAAAAGCTAAAGTGTTTAAAAAAAATGGAACACAAATTTGATTTAAATTGGTGGATGAGGGTTAACGGGCAAAACGAAAGAGTGAATAAAGCCCTAACTTTTAATAAAGAAGAGAATAGTTCATATTTGCAATCTAAAATAGAAAGCATAGACAGGTTGACCAAAGATGATTGCCGAATGTTCATTTCTGTACATTTATACATTTCTCAGAATAAACTTGACTCTATCTTAGTGCATGGCTAGAGCTTACTTATTTATTCAAAAAGATAATTGCAGGACAATTTAAGTTTTTAAAAAAGTTCGCAACAATTTTTATTTGTGTTAATAGGATAAAATATAAGAACGAGGGTGAGTTTTTTTAGGGTTTGAAAAGATGTTTATTCTAGGTTGTTGTTGCACATTAAAGTTTGATCTTTTAGTATTTTTCTTGTAAAAATGCAGGAAGGGCGAAATATAAATTTAAAAATAAAGAGAGTTTTGTAGGACTAAAAAATTGACTAAATTATTGATATTTTTATGTGAAAATTGCATGACCCCAAATACAATTTTTTTATAATATGCGTCTAAGCATTTTTCATTGAAAAAAAAATTATTTTTATAATTTAGCAAAGTATTCGAGTTATTTCAATACGTTTGAAATCATATTGCTGCAAATAATTTAAATTACAAATTATTGTTAAATCAAATAAAATCAAAGAGTAAACTGATGAAAATGCAATTTCAACAAAAAAAATCTTATTCTTGATGGATTTTATTTTCAATCAATGTATAGGTTTAGATGTCTAAACGAAATCTTTTAACCCTGACTCTGAAAACGCTTAATATTCTAAAACCTTTATTCAAAGACTCCTATCGCCTAAAAACTGCAATTTTAAGCTGAAATGGGCTAAAGAATTCCAGTTTGTAGTTAGTTGAAAAATAAATTATACAATTGGGTTGATAGGAAAAATAATTTTTCTAGCAGCTGCAACAATGTATAAAAATATTGTCAACGATTGATACAAATATCCATAACAAATAGATCTGGTTGGGACTAATAAGAAGGAACTTTTAAGTTTTTAAAAATTATGCTCAGATTCAAGATGATCCGAAAAGTTGTTTATCGTGTGGGTATTTTAGAGAAAAAAACTTCCAATGTAACTTTGATGATAAGAAATATATTTTTGAAAAAATAAACGCAGAAAAACGTAGCGCGCTTAATAAGTTTTTAAACAATATCTTATATTAATTAAAAAAAATCAGTTGTACCAAAGAATTTAAACATGCAAAAATCGGAAATATAAGATCAAATGTATGTTTCGGATAATTTTAAATTTTCGATCTGTCATATTTGTTTTAAAATAGTATTTTCGGCATTGAAACAAAAATTCTCCGATTAATGTTATCAGCCGGTTATTAATATCAAAAATCTTAAGTTCGAACGTGATTCGTATAAGAGGTTTC